>WNWU01000147.1:899135-917437 GCA_012654045.1 Ptyas mucosa
CCGCCCCGGAGCCCGGAAAGGGGCGGCAGGTGAGGGAGCTTCATCCTGGGCGTCCCTTGGGGGTGGGGTTAATAAAACATATCTAGCAGCGTCTGTATGAAATCGCAGACATAAAGAAGACATCCGTGCAGGATTTTCTGAAGCTCCTAATACTTTAAGAATTTTTTTTTCTCCGTGCAAATGCTTATTTTTCCTTTTGGAGTTAATTCCCAGGAATGAAAGAGACATCTTTCCATCCTGCCCTTCTTTCTCGTAATGCATGAATGAACTGAATCATTTGTTCCATATCAGCTGACATTCTTCAGACCATTCATTCTCCTTTTTTGATATAGAAAGTCTTATTTTGAAGCCCTGCATTCCTTTTCTTCTTTACAAACAGTCCCTGGGTACATACATCTAGAGAACATAGGTTGGTATGGTGTAATGGTCTGTGGGAATGATGTTAGGGGAATGGTTGAAAAGCCATACTGAACAACCAAAGTTTCTCAGTTTCCACAAAGAGACTGCATGTGCATCTTCCACACAAAACCATCTTGGTGTTCATTCCAAGGTCTGTCCCTGAATTACGTTGCAGGGTCTCCCTACTCAAGAGCTAAATATTATTAAATATAAAGAAAAAGACTCCTGGTGGAAGAGAGAGGACAGGCATAGGTACATCCACAAAGGAGGAAAGGCCAAAGCTATCAAGAGAAGGAGACAAGTAAAGAAACAACTGATCAGAATGATAAGAGGAAATAAAGATAGGCAATGAAACATTTCACAGAAATGACAGGTAGTCACTCAAAAGTAGCTTTCAAATCAGAATCCCTGAGTTCTCTCACTTTAACTCGAGTTGCGGAATTGCAAAGGTAAGTCAAGCAAACTAACATGAGTACAGTCCTATGAGCATGAATCATAAACCAGGCTTCTCTTTCAGATGCAGGAGCTGTTCACAGGAGAGATCTCAGCAGAGCTACAGGAAAGAGGAAATCGATGCAGTCCTTCTCAAGAGTTGCTTTTTAGGAGGTCCCAACTTGGGCCATTTCAGCAGGTAACTAGATTTCTTCTGAGAGCGGCAGAGTTCAAGCTCTCTTCCTGAGGTCTTCTGCAGTATAGCCAAATGCTGAGTCTATGTATATTTATTTATTCAATTTAGTTGAATAAATTTCTCCCCCGCCCCCCCCCCTCCCCCCCAGCCTTATTCATCAACTCAAGATCATTTTGGAGACACAAACTTAGAGCCTGAGAGGCTTGTGTTAGGCAATATTGTATTTTAAGGACAGATTTCCCATGAAAAAGCCCTAAGGTCATCACTATATGGCTGCATCAGTAAGACTGTTCTTCAAATGCCTTTAGATTTCCAGGCCCTTTTGAAATAGGCCATGGAAGAAATTCCCAGTCGCTGTGTCCTGTTTTATAAAGAATGTAGAATTTCCTCCCCAAGTCAGGTGAGCCTCTGGATTCTACTCCCTAAATCCCACTTGCTGAGTAATTCCAAACCATCAAGAAGCAACCCAAAGGGTGCTGTGTTGCCATTCAGCAATTTGGATGCAATCATGTTTTGTGAACTTCACAACATCATCTATTAGGGAAACTGGCGGCTTCACAGTCACAAATCCCACAGTCACATGTGGACATCCAGAGGTACATTTGTCCTACAAGCAAATGCCTATTTGGTTTCTTGTAAAGGTCTGTTTTGTGTAATAAGGGGGAAAATGTCTTTTCTGGGACTGTCTCCTAGACAACGTTCTCATTCTAGGGCTCTGATCCCTTTGAGGAGGTCACTGTGGACTTCACAGAAGAGGAGTGGGCACTGTTGGATTCTGGCCAGAGAGCCTTGTGCGCAGAAGTCACGTTGGAGGCTTTTAGGAATATTATTGCCCTGGGTAAGCCCCCCCTTTTTCTGAGTTCCATTCATTAGGGAAGGTAGGGTTTTTTCAGTGGGGGGGGGGTTGTAAACAAAAAAGATACTTGCAGTCAAGTTGCTTAAGGTGATACATCTTAAGCAGGGGTGAAATGTTCTGGGTTCAGACCGGATTGGCTGATCCGGTAGCAATGGCGGATGGTGGTTTGGAGAACCGGTAGCAAAAATCCCTGGGCCCCCCGCCCATGCCCACCCAATTGCCTGGTCACCCGCTTGCTGCTTCTTTTTAAAAATGCTTTTTAAAGGTTAAAAGAAGGCTCAGACGATCCTCTGAGCTACGCGATCATCTTTAAAATTCTTTTAAAAGTAAAAAAAAAGATTGCGCGCCATAGCTTATCTCACCCCCCGTTCCACTTACCCCATACCTCCTTTTGGCACGCACTGCGCGCCTGTGTGTGCACCTCGCATCTGTGCACTGCACATGTGCACATCCAGCGTGCATGTGCACCCAGCAAGCCAGTAATAAATCAGTTCAGATTTCACCACTGATCTTAAGGCCTTGTTAGAAAAGCTTACTATAGTTTTGGGAAACACCTCAAATTGTCCAGTCAACAGTAAAGTCTTAATGTGGTTCTCAGCTGAAAAATCCTTTGTATATCATCAGAATTTCCTAGCCTACAATTTGCATCCAAGACCTCCAAGTTGAATTCATAGCTGATGCTATACCTGGAATGCAAATGGAGTATGTTTTTCTGAGAAGACCCCTCCTTAATAGCTGGTTCTTTCACATAGGTTTATTAAGAATTATCTTAAATAGATAAAACACATAGATCAATTTAATGCAAAATAAATAAGAAAAGAAAAAAATATTTAGAAAATGCAGAAACACCCCCATACCTAAGTTTGTATGTATATGAAAGAAATTTCTCCATCTCCAACAAGCACGTTCAACATTAACAACTTATATATCAAAACTCAACCAAAATATCTTTTCATTCCATGTCACCAATATTCTATGAATTCATCTCTAAATCTTCAGATCTCCTTAATATTCAGCAAAGATCCAGTAAAAATTAACAAAAATACCTAATAACATAAATACTTAATAATATATTCCCCATTTGCACTTAGTCTCCTTTTGCTCAATTAAACTTTGCAAAAAAGAGATTAAAAACATATCAAATGTTACCAACTCCTATATAACTTCTTCTTCCCAACTATCATTAAATCCCATAATTTTTTCTATATTCTTTTCACTCCAAATTCTTATCCTTTAAGTCCACTTGCAATTTCTCTGAAATAGCTCCAATGAATATCTTATATTTCAATTTAAAACACTATCATTCACTTGCATTTACAATTCCAGTGAAGCCCTGTCAGTTATCTTCAGACAGACTTGTTAGTTTTAGTTACTATCTTCTGATTCTAGTAAAGAGAGAAAAGGTTAAAAAAATTCAAAGGTCCATAAAGTAAACATTTGCTTTAAAGTAGTCTTCCTGTATTCTGGTAATCAACTTCAAGATTTTGCTTTACAATTGATAAGTAAACAAGATAGATTTTTCTGGTACAAGATGTTCTTTCTAATTAACATCACAGACTTTAAATCTTTTTCAAAAAGTATTTTTGAAAAACAAGCTTTCCAAAAACAACTATAAAATAATCTCTTGCCTGTATATTTCAATAGGTTACAAAAAATAAAGATTTAAGAAAGCTGGGAAACCATGATGTTCTTTCTAAAATGAACTGAAGGGAATGCCACCCAACAACTGAAAAGGTGGCATTTACGGTCAGTCTGATGGAATCTACAGTCTTTAGCTGATAACAAGTGTCTGCAGGAATTGACAGGTTTTGCTGTCAGCTTACAAAAATTGGCAGTATAAAGTACAAATGGGCAATCTCCAGTTCAATCTTTCTTCAAGAAAAAATTTCGGCAGTCGAAGCCTGACATCCACCTGCTGGTTTTGGCGAAATCCCCTACAGAAAAATGAGGGTGTTGGTTTTCCTCACCTCAGTTATCTTGCCCTCTCCTCACAGTTCTAAATTCCAATAGAAATTTCTATTTGCTTCTTTCCAAGCAGGTGATACAATGGAGAAGGAGAAGCAGGAGTGGTTAATGTCGCTGCCAACAGCAAACTATGAAGGAGAAGTGACATTTGACCATCAAACAAATCCAAAAAGACAAGAGAGAAGACACTCAGAAGGTGGAGTGGAAAAGTCCTCCACATCTCATCATTTCTTTTCTCTTACTTTACCTAAGAACCTTTATAGCAAACACAAACCACAAAGTATTGTAAACTTGGGGGAGGATTCCAGTTGGAGTAGAGAAACTAAAATATGCACAAAATGTGGAAAAAGCTTTGGTAGTAATGCTAGCCTTAATGGCCATCAAAGGATCCACATAGCTGAGAAACCATATAGTTGCGAGGAATGTGGAAAGGGCTTTGCTTTAATAGGAAAACTTAATTCTCATAAAAGGATGCATACAGAAGAGAAACTATATAAATGCACAGAGTGTGGAAAGAGCTTCTGTAGCAATGCTAGCCTTAATGGCCATCAAAGGATCCACATAACTGAAAAATCATATAGCTGTGTGGAATGTGGAAAGGACTTTGCTTTAATAGGAAAACTTAATGCTCATGAAAGAATTCACACAGGAGAGAAACCATATAAATGCACAGAGTGTGGAAAGAGCTTCCATTTCAGGCCTAGTCTTACCCGTCATGAGAGGATCCACAGAAGGGAGAAAAAATATAGGTGCAACAAATGTGGAAAGAGATTCTTTGAGAACAGAGCCCTTACCATCCATCAAAGGATCCACACAGGGGAGAGACCGTATAAATGCCTGGAGTGTGGAAAGAGCTTTTTTGACAACAAAGTTCTTACTCGTCATCAAAGGATCCACACAGGGGATAAACCCTATCAATGTTTGGTGTGTGGAAAGAGCTTTAGTCAGATAGGACATCTCAATTCTCACAAAAGAGTCCACACAGGGGAGAGGCCCTACAAATGTATGCAGTGTGCAAAGAGCTTCCGTTCCAAAAGTTCTCTTAATCGCCATGAGAGGATCCACACAGGGGAGAAAAAGTATAGCTGCAGAGTGTGTGCAAGGAGATTCTTTGAGAACAGAACCCTTGCTATCCATCAAAGGATCCACACAGGGGAGAGACCCTATAAATGCCTGGAGTGTGGAAAGAGCTTTATTGAGAAAGGAAAACTTAATTTTCATACAAAAGTCCACAAAGGGGAGCTGTATAACTGCATTGAGTATGAAAAGCAGAAAGAAAATCTTACTCATGAAAGAATCCACATAGGAGAGAAACCATATGCATGCACAGAATGTGGAAAGAGCTTCTTTAGCAAGACTGGTCTTAATGGCCATCAAAGGGTCCACATAGCTGAGAAGCCATATAGTTGTATGGAATGTGGAAAAGACTTTGCTTTAATAGGAAAACTTAATTCTCATGAAAGGATTCACACAGGGGAGAAACCATATAAATGCACAATATGTGGAAAAAACTTCCATTTTAGGGGTAGTCTTAATCGTCATGACAGGATCCACAGAGGAGAGAAAAAACTTAGTTGCCAGGAATGTGGAAAGAGATACTTTGAGAAGGCAGCCCTTACTATTCATCAAAGGATCCATACAGGGGAGAGACCATATCAATGCCCAGAGTGTGGAAAGAGCTTTTTTGACAACAAAGTTCTTACTCGTCACCAAAGGATCCACACAGGGGAGAGACCATATCAATGCCCAGAGTGTGGAAAGAGCTTTACTCAGAAAGCACATCTTAATTCCCATAAAATAACTCACACAGGGGAGAGGCCCTATACATGCACCGAATGTGGAAAGAACTTCAGTTTCAAAAGTTCTCTTAATCGCCATGAGAGGATCCACACAGGAGAAAAAGCATACCCTAAGGGAGTGTGGAAAGAGATTGAGAACAGAGCCCTTACTATCCATCAAAGGATCCACATGGCATAAACTGGCATAAATGCCTGGAGTGTGGAAATAGGTTTAGTCAGAAAGACCAACTTATTTCTCATAAAAGAATCCATGTTATGGAGAGACCATATATAGCTAGTCGTCAACTTAAAACTTAATTTAATGACCATTCAAAGTTACAATGAAAAAATGAAATAAAAAGGAAAGTGACTGAGACCAGTTTTCACACTTATGACCATTGCAAAATCCCCATGATCATGTGGTCAAAATTCAGATGCATGGCAACTGGTTCATATTTATGACTTGTGTCCCAAGGTCATGTGTTCACTTTTCACAACCTTCTGACAAAGTTAACCACCAGCTTACTAACTTACTGTATTGATTAACTTAATGGTGGCAAGAAAGGTAAAATGGGGCAAAACTCACTTAACAAATGTCTCATTTAACAAATTTTGGACTCCATTGTCATAAGTCAAGGAGTATCTTCATTTTATGATTCTTGCGGCATCTAGGGTCATGTGATTTCCATATGGAAATTTACAACAAGCACGGTCAATGTTTCACTTAACCAGCAATGATTTGATGAACGATTGTGGCATAAAAGGTTGCAAACTGTAGTGAGTGACTTAATTTCCTTACTTAGCAATGGAAATGGACTCAATTGTAGGTGTAAGTTGAGAACTACCTGTATTACTATCCTTCCCTTTGAAATATCAAAAAACTTGATTTCATTAATTGATTTTCTTGGTGGAGGATGGGGTTTGTATCCCATGAGCAAATTATGTTCCTCCTGAAATCTGAAGCCTTTATAACTCAGTGTTTAGTCACTTATAAACCACAGCTTCTAGCTACTCTAAATGTGATTTTGAACCATAATAAGGAATGACCTCCTTTTTTCTGTGTTCTTTGTATGGATTGGTGAGTAAATCACATTACTGCATTTGATTTCATTATTATGGAGGAATGTTCCAATGCTCCACTCTATTTTCTGATTGCTCAAAAATGCAAGTGGTGTTTCCTCTAAACTTCTTTTAGTCCAGAGAATTACAAAGTAATTGGAGATGTTAAAATGCAAACCTGCATCGGGCAAATAGCCAAACTAGGACTGGCACTCATACTTTAAAGAATGTTGCCTGGGCCTTGACACTGTATGCAGCAGTTTAGCTAATAAGAGTATATTGGATTGGTGGCATTCATAGTTTTAAATCTTTCCAAACTCCTGATAAGGAATTGTTACTGTTTCTTAGCTGCAGGCAACAGAGATTCATTTGGCCTCAGCTCTAGAAATGAAATAATCAAATCCAATGGTCTTATTAATATAACTAAAAAACAAGGAGGGCAGGGTTTTTTTTGGCATGCAGTTACAGAGTAAAGTATAAACAATAAATACATTCAAATTTTGGCTGCATTTGTTGTAAATCTAAGTTTTAAAGTCTTTGTTAATGACACCCAAAGAGCCATAAGCTGCTTTGGATGAAATTTCAAAGTTATAGTGAAAAAATGAAATAAAATGAAAAAGTGATTTAGATCAATTTTCATGCTTAATGACCATTGCAACATCCCCATGATCACGTGATCAAAATTCAGGCACTTGGCAACTGGCATGTATTTATGATGGTTGCAGCATCCAGGGTCATGTGATCTCCATTTGTAAACTTCCACCAAGCAGTTAATGGGCAAAGGCAGATTCACTGAACAATGATACATATGGTTGTTAACTGAACAACCATACTTGAGAACCATAGTGATTTGGTGAATGATTGTTGCATAAAAGGTTCCAAACCGGGGCATCAATTAGCTGTCTTACTTAGCAACAGAAATTTGGGCTCAATTGTGGGTGTCAGTTGAAAACTACCTGTATTACTGTCTTTCCCTTTGAAATACCAAGAGTTGACTCCATTATCTGATTTTGTTGGGGGGTATTTATTCCTTATGAGTAATTTTTCTTTCTTTCCTGAAATCTCACTAATAAAGCAGAACTTCTAGCTACTCCAAATGTGATTTTGAACCAGGATAGAAGGGATGTCTTTTTTTCTGTGCTGTATATATATTGATTGGTGAGTAAAACACATTATTGCATTTGATTTTGTTACTATGCAGGAATATTCCTATGTTCCAGTCTATTTCTGAGGCTATTAATTGTCCAAATATACAAGTGTTGTTTCTGCTGCACTTGTTTTAATTCAGAGAATTATGAAGTATTTGGAGATGTTAAAATGCAGACCTGCACAAGGCAAATAGCCAAACAACAGCAGTCAAACTGTAACAAATGTTGTCTGGGCCTTGATATACAGTTAGTCCTCGACCAGAATTGAGCCCAAAATTTCTGTTGCTAAGTGAAAAATTTGTTAATTGAGTTTTGCTCCATTTTATGACTTCCTGCCAAATTTATTAAGCAAATCACTGCAGCTGTTAAATTAATAGCACCATTGTTAAGTGAATCTGGCTTCCCCATTGACTTGGCTTGTCAGAAAGTTGCATGATCCCAAGATGCCACAACAGTCATATCTGTGAAAATTGGTCAGTCATTTTTTTGCTGCTGTTTTAACTTCAAATGGTCACTAAGTGAACTGTTGTTAAGTCGAGGACTACCTGTATAACACTGTATGCAGCAGATTAGCTCATAGGTTGTAGTGGACATGTGGCATTCATACTTTGAAATCTTTACTAAAGTCCTGATAAGCAATTCTTACTATTTCTTGGCTGCAGACAACAGAGATTCATCTGGTCTCAGCACAAGAAATTAAATTACCAAATTGAATTGTCTTTTAGACGTTATTATAAAACACGGTAGCCTGCCACTCAATGCTGCTCCTATTCTTTAAAACCTCCACAGCAGACACAAAATATAACTACTTACAACTGCTGTGGAAAATATTTGAAGCTACTATACCTTTGTATCTTTTTTCCAGTTCTATTTTCTTCTGGCACTTTTAGTTTTGTCTGTTGTTATTTTTCCTTTTTGTTTTCTCTGTCCCAATTTATTAACATAGCTAGAATTGGGCAGTTTTGGTAAGCAGATTGCACCATTTACTATTCAGAACATGGAAAATGAAGAACTGGCGTTGCTTTCATGCCCAAGAAGGTGTATTATCTCCCATCTTTTGTTTACCTTCTCAGCTAAAAAGCTTCAGCGTTCTATCATAATCCTTCCACCTACAGTGTTCCCCTGCCTATTAGTGGGTTTATGGTGAAGCTGTTTCCCTGGCTGAGGATTGGTTAGACAAGCAGTTTTTTCTCTTTACTTTCCTTTGTGGTGCACCTCTTTGCTTCCTCGCTAAGGATCAACACACAGCGAACTCAAGCACTCTATCATGACCATCATAATTTATGTCTCCCTTCCGGGAGGTTAACAAGGCTACCAGATTGCAGTAATAAGAGATTTTTTCTTTTCCTCCAACGATTTAGCTAAAGCCTTTTTTGTTTGCTTTTTCTGAGGGGGGGGGCATTTCTAGAGGGTGGGGAGGAAGACTAAAGGGATACCGTGCTTCCCTGAAAATAAGACCCTGTTTTATATTTTTTTGAACTCTGAAATAAGCCCTTGGCCTTACTGTCATGCGCTCAAAAGCCCGATTGGGCTTATTATCAGGAGATGTCTTATTTTGGGGGAAACAGGGTATCTGATCTGCCCCAGAAAGAAACCCCTTTGTGAGTAGTGCCATGACAAATTACTCGCCGCTGAAGCTTCCTTAGGGATGTCAGGGAAGCAATCGCTTGATGTTACAAGTCTTGGCATTTTATTAATAAACTTTTTTTTTTAACTTGTAATCCTCTTGGCATTCCCTTCCATGAGTCTTTTTCTCCCCTTATCTGAATCCGTCATTATGGCTGGCACTACTAAGTCTGACATTTAAACACAGCTGGAGGAGAAACCCAGCACATGTATTGTTATGGTTTTTTTCAATTCTTCAGAAATCAACCAGCCACAAACAATCAAAGCGAAAAGGTGTAAAGGTAAAAAAAATAAGACGTGGACAGAACAAGAAATGGAAAACAAACTAAAGCAGGTAAAGGTCAGCTTTAGAAAACAGGTTTAAGTGCTGTCGATTAAAATGAGGACAAATAAATTGGCCTGAAGGAATCTCCAGAGGATTTACTTATTTATTCGATAGCAAATGAATGAATTTACTGTCTGTCTCAGGAGCACACTCACATTTCCAAGAGATTCGGAGAGAAAGAGAGAACCCAAAGACACAGAAGCAGGAAAACGGTTGTCATCCAAAGGTCGCTTTGTTTATTACAGCACCCACCCACCTCCAGGGCCCATCATCCACGACCTCAACATTCCCTCTATCGCGTCCCTCCCCCTCCCCTCCCGAAAAAATACTCCGCCAGCGCGGGAGTTCGGCGGCTCTTTGACAAACAACCGAAATGAGCATGCGCAGAAGACGAGGGGAAGATTTCCTTTGAACTGGGGGGGGGGGGGGGATGGAACTCGTCAAGGATAGGAAACGACGATCGCGTAGACCGTTTTCCCTGAAGGAAGGAGTACCGTGATCCAGGCTCTGGGAGGGCGCGGGAAGTTTTGGCGGGAACGACTTGCAGCTGCTCTGCTGAGGCGTAGAACCTCTGAGGGAGCGGAGCTGCCCCTTCTCCCCCCCCCCCAAAAACGGGAGGGGGAGGGTCCGCCATGACCGAAGGCGGCGGCCTCGGGGGGAGTTTATCCAGTTGGGGCTGCGCTGAAGCCGGAGACGGAATGGAGGTTCGGGGGTCTCCCCTTCAGGCGGGGAGCGGCGGCCCGAGCGGCCTCTCCGAGGGCCTCCGCAGCCCCGAGGCTGAGCGCTTCCGCAGCTGCGTCTCCCGGGAGGCCGAGGGGCCCCGGGCGCTTTGCAGCCGCCTGTACGGGCTGTGCCGGGGGTGGCTGCGGCCCGAGCGGAGCAGCAAAGCCGAGATGCTGGACCTGGTGGTGCTGGAGCAGCTGCTGGCCCTGCTGCCCCCGGAGCTGGCGGGCTGGCTAAGGGAGTGCGGGGCGGAGAGCTGCGCCCAGGCGGTGGCCCTGGCCGAAAGCTGCCTCCTCGGCCCCGCAGCCGCCCCGGAGCCCAGAAAAGGGCGGCAGGTGAGGGAGCTTCATCCTCTTCTACGCCTCGTGTCGTCTCCTTGCAGATAATCACTGAGAAAATAGATCCAAACAACACGTGTTTGGATATAAATAGTAAATAATATTTGGGGATAACTGTGGAACGGTATTCGCACATTCTATTTTCCCACAAAGTTTGCCATGGACTGGACAGCCATAATGCAAAAGATACCTCAATTCCCACATTGGAGTGGAAGGGTGGGGAACATGTCATAAAAACCCTTCCAGTATTTCAGTGGGTACAAGGAGAGGATCAAAAAAGATTTTATTAATGTGGTCTTACAATAAAGATAGAGCTAAAGTGCATTGTGGGGCTTGTCTAGTCTACTTGGAAGGTCTACCTGAAAGGGGCAGCAAGTGAGGGAGTTTCAACCTCACCTGGGCATCCATGGGAGGATAAGTGTCTGTAAGAAATCACGGGCATAAAGAAGACGTCTGCCAGGCTTTTCTGAAACTCCTAATATTTTGTCAACACATTTGTTCTTGAGGAAAATGTTTATTTCATGGAAGGAAAGAAATTCACACACACACACCCCAGGGCTTTAAGAGAGTCCATGAGTTTGAGGGAAGAGGCCAAAATCCCTTCTCCATCCTCCCCTTTTCTTTGATTAATTGAGGATTTGTCTCATTTCAGCTGACATTCTTCAAACAATTGGTTGTCATTTATGATCTAGCAAATATCTTCTTTTCTTAACAAATAGTCTCTGGGAACATACATCTAGAGAACATATATTGGCGTTGTGTAAGGGTTTGTGGGAATGACTTGGAGAACAGGTGAAAAATTGGACTGGCCAACCATCTAATTCAGGGCTCTCAAATGCCGCGTCCGTGAGCTGGATGTGTCACACTGACCACGCCCTCACCCAGTTTAGTGAAGGAGAAAAAAGTCACGATACATCATGTGACGTGAGTTTGGCACCCCTGATCTAATTCTAAAAGGTATCTCAGTCACCACAAGGAGACTGGGTGTGCATCTTCCTCACAAAACTATCCAATCTTCATCCCACGCTCTTTCCTGAATTATCAGGTTGGGGGTCTCCCCACTGCAAGAGACATAGGGAAGCCAAAAGAAAAGGAAGAGAAGATCCATTCCACCCACTGAGGAGGTAAAGGTTTCTAAATCTAAAGGAAAAGACTCCTGGAGGAAGAGAGAGAACAGGCATAAGTACATCCACAAAAGAGGAAAGCAAAGCTATCAAGAGGAGACAAGTAAAGAAACAACTGATCAGAATGATAAGAGGAAATAAAGATAGGCAATGAAACATTTCACAGAAATGGGAGGCATTTACTCAAAAGTGGCAGGCACTTTCAAGTTGAGTTCTCTCACTGACTTGGCTTGGAGAATTGCAAAGGTAGGCAAGCAAACTAACTTGAGTACAGTCCTATGAGCGTGGATCATAAACCAGGCTTCTCTTTCATATGCAGGAGCTGTTCACAGGAAAGATCTCAGCAGAGCTCCAGGAAAGAGGAAATCGATGTAATCCTTTTCAAGGGCTGCCTTTTTGGAGGATCCAACTTGGGCCACTACAGCAAGTAACTAGTTTATTTTGAGAGCAGCAGAGTCCAAGTTCCTTCTGTTCATCTGCTGCTTCTACATTATAGCCAAATGCTGAGTCTCTCTGTAGTTGAATAGTATTCCCCCCACCAATGCAGAATGAGCACATTCATTCAACTTTCAAAATAATTTGAGAGAGACAAGCAAGAGAGAATTCACAGCTTGAGAGGGTTGTGTTAAGCAATGTAATTTATTAGTTTAATATTTTGTAACACTTGACAGGAGTGCAGAAAGAAGTTAAGAAATGTAATTGCATGAATTGAAATTATTGGAATAGCATTGTAACTTTCAGAAATATTGTGTCTTAAGGACAGATTTCCCATCAAAAATCCCCAAGGTCAGCACTAAATAGTTGCATCAGTAAGACTTTTCTTACTGTGCCTTTGTATTTCCAGACCTTTTGAAATATGCTGTAGAAGAAATTCCTGGTGGCTGTGCCCTGTTTTGTAAAGCAGGACCACAGCCCATTTGGAACTGAGCCGCAGAAGTGGATGACGGTGTGTGTCCACTGACCCAGAAAGATTGGAGGCCACTGTTGTAAAAATGTAGAATTTCCTCCAAAGTCAAGTGAGCCTAGGGATTTTCTTCCCCAAATCCTACTTGCAGAAGTATTCAAAACCACCAGGAGGCTCTCCAAAGAGTGCTGTGTTGCCATTCAACAACTTGGATGCAGTCATGCTTTGTGTACTTTAGAACAGCAGCTAGTTAGGTCAATGGTGACTGGCAGCTTCCCAGCTCAAAGGAATATGTGGACATCCAGATGTAAATTTGTCCTGCAAGAAAATGAACATTTGGTTTATTGCAAAGCTCTTTTCTGTAGTAAGAGAGAAAATGCCTTCTGGGCCAGTCTTGCTATACAACATTCTCATTCTAGGGCTCTGATCCCTTTGAGGAGGTCAGTGTGGACTTCACAGAAGAAGAGTGGGCACTGCTGGATTCCGGCCAGAGAGCCTTGTGCAAAGAAGTCATGCTGGAAGCTTTTAGGAATATGGCTGCCCTGGGTAAGGCCTCACTTTCCTCTGGGTTCAATTCATTAGGGAAGAAAGGTTTTTTGAATGGCAGATAAACAGGGAAAATACCTGCAGTCAAGCTCGTTAAGGTGGTCACCTCTCCTTAAAGCCTTCCTCACCATAGATCTGGGAAATCTATGGCAACTGTCCAATCAATAGCAAAAGCTTAATCTGGTTCCCAGCTGAAAAATCCCTTGCATCAGATAGCATCAGAATTGCCTAGTTAACAATTTGTATCCAACACCTCCAAGCTGAATTCATGTCTAATGCCATACCTGGAATGGAGATTGACATGTTTTTAAAGAACATACCACTCCTTTATAGCTTTTTAAAAAATATATACTTTTATTAAGGATTATCTTAAACAAATAAAACATATACACCAACAAAATACACAATAAATTAAAAAGGAAAGAAAAAATATTTAGAAAACCCAGAAACATCCCATACCTATCTTTGTATGTATATGAAAGAAATTTTCCCTTTCATCTCCAATAAGTATGTTCAACATTACCCATCTTTCTTTTAAAATAAAACAAAAATAGTTCACCTTTTCATATATCACCCAATATTCTGTAAGTGCATCTCTAAATCATCAGTTCCCCCTACTATTCAGTAAAGATCCAGTAAAAATTAATTAACATACCTAATAACATAAGTAGTTAATATAGTGCCATTTCAACTTAGTCTACTTTCAATGCTGGATTCAGGCTAGAGAGATTTGTGCAAAGAAGTCTCACTGGAGGCTTTTAGAAATATGTCTGCCCTGGGTAAGGTCCCACTTTGTTCTGCATTCCATTAATTGGGGAAAGTTATTTCTGTCATAGGCCGTGGTGGGTTTCAAATTTTTTTACTACTGGTTCTGTGGGCGTGGCTTGGTGGGCGTGGTAGGGGAAAGATACTGCAAAATCTCCATTCCCTCCCCAATCCAGGGGAAGGTTACTGCAAAATCCCCATTTCCTCCCGATCAGCTGGGACTTGGGAGACAGAGAATAGATGGGGGCAGGGCCAATCAGAATTTTTACTACTGGTTCTCCGAACTACTCAAAATTTCTGGTACCAGTTCTCCAGGACCTGCTGAAACCCACCTCTGGTCATAGGTAAACAGGGAAGATCATGCACTCAAATTGCTTAAGGTGATCTTGTCTATTTAAGGCCTTGTTAGAAATGCTCACCATAGCTTTGGGAAATACCCCAGATTGTCCAAACAACAGCGAAGTCTTAATGTGGTTTCCAGCTGAAAAAATCCCTTAGATATCATCAGAATTTCCTAGCTAACAATTTGCACCCAACATCTCCAAGCTGGATTCCTGTAATGCAGATGGGCATACTTTTTAGAGCAGAAGACCCTCTCAACAGCTGGTATATATTTTTGCATAATTTTATTAAGGATTATATTATACAGATAAATTATTTACACCAAAGGAATTTAAAAATACATTAAAAAGAAAAAATATTTACAAAACACAAACAGCCCCGTATGTGTGTGCATGTACGAAATTTCCCCCCTTCATCTCCAGCATGTTTTTTCAATGTTAACAACTCGTTGCTGTCTTTTATAATACAACCAAAATACTCTTCATTTCATATATCACCCAATATTCTATAAATTCATGTCTAAATCTTCTGATCTTACTAATTAGCAAACAAATAGTAAAAAATAAAGTTAATATTTACAAAATAAATTATATATTACTAATTATATATTACTAATATAGTCCCCATTTCCATTTAATCTGCCTTCCATATCCTTCTTTTAACAATTAAACTGCAAAAAAAATTTTCATTATTAAGCAATATTAACCCCATATAACTTCTTGTTTTGATATAAAAAACTAATCCATCAACCCATTAGGAATTTATAAAAGAAACACTATCCAATCCACAGAAATAATAACGCATTAGTTCACCATAATCAGAAAAACCAATTATATATTTTTCCTTCATCCTCCCAATAATCCTTAAATCCCATATATAATTTTTTCTTGTATTTTATCTCTTCTATCTAAATTTTTATCCTTCAAGTCCACTTGTAATTTCCCTGAAATAACCTTATAATTTCCTATATTTCAATTGAAAATTGTATCATCCAATTGCATTTGTAATTCCAGTGAAGTCTCCAGAAGGATTTGTTGGTTTTCATTAGTAACCTCTGATTCCAGTAAAGAGAGATAAGGTTCAAAAACTTCAAATGTCAAGTGTCAAACATTCCTTTAAGGTTGCCATCTTATGCTCTGGTAATCAACCTTCAAGGTTTGGCTTTACAATTCATACGTAAACAAGACAAAAAAAAATTCTCATTTAAGATGCTCTAAACTTCATAAATTTTAAATTAGTTTCACAAAGCATTTAAAAGCTTTCCAAAAACAACTCTAAAATAACCTCTTGCCTGTATATTGCAATAGATTACTAAAAATAAAAGCTTTAGGAAGTTACAAGCCATTATATTCTTTCTAAAATAGACTGAAGAGAATGCTATCCAGCAGCTGATGGAACAGCATTTACGTTTCAGAGCATGATGCAACCCACAATTTTAGCTGATCACAAGAGGCTCCATAATGACAGGTTTTGCTGTCAGCTTACAAAAATCGGCAGTGTAAGGTACATACAGGTAATCCTCAAAGTGTGACGGATCATTTAGTGACTGTTCAAAGTTACAATAGACTTCACAAAAGTCATGTACCACCATGATTCGAACATAAGAATTTTACCATAGCTATCCAGTCATTTGCGAATGACTGGGCAGCAGGCCCACCTATCTCCCCCCTCTCCCCCCAATCCTTGCACTGCCAGGTCGCCAAAAGCAATGGAGTTGCTTTGCCCCCTCACAATTCCTTGCTTACCATCTGGAGAACTAAGGATATGGGTGAAGAAGAGAAGGAAAGTACATTCTTACTAGACCATGTTTGCAAACTTGCTGGTGAAATTTTTTAAAAAGAAACAGGAGTGCAGTGTAGAGAACAGACAATGAGGTTAAGTGTTAAAAGGATGATGCAGAAGGAGGGGAAGAGCTGCTTTGCTTTCCAGGACAGATCCAGGGCAGCTCTTCCCCCTCCTTCCCCTTTAACACTTAACCCTTCGTTGTCTGTTCTCCACACCCCACTCCTGTTTCTTTTAAAGATTTTTCATCAACAAGTTTGCAAACCAACTGCTTCACTGTGGCCCAGTAAGAATGTCACCAATACTTTCCTTCCTTCCTTTGTCCACATCATGAGTTCTGCAGATCTCCAGAAGGTAAGCAAGTGATTGTGAGGGCTGGAATTGGCTGTGGGGATTCTAAGGAAAGGAAGCAGAGCATGTAGGTATTCCAGGGGGTTGGGGAGACCCTCAGAGGCCCAAGGCAGGCAGGCTTCCCTGAGGCACCCCATGCACATCTAACGACCTCTGCATTCACCCCTACATATGTTTAACGTATGCATTGGGGTAATCTGGAATGAGGGTGCTTTCACTTAATGAGTTCCAATTAACGTCCTTCTCCCTTATAACCAAAATGGGCAGGCTCTATTACTGTCGTAAATCGAGGATTATCTGTATAGGCAATTTTCTCTTCTAGAAAAACTTTCCACAGTTGAAGCCTGACATCCACCTGCCAATTTCTGTGAAATGACCTTACAGAAAAATGAGGGTGTTGGTTCTCCTCACCCTACAAGAACTAATCTCCCCTCACAGTTCTAAATTCCAACAGGGATTTCTGTTTTCTTCTTTCCAAGCAAATGATGGAATGGAGAATGGGAATGAGAATGAGAAACAGGAGAGGTTAACGCCACTGCAGACAACAAACTATGAAGAAGAGGTGATATCTGACCATCAAGGGAATCCCAAAAAAGAGAGAAAACACTCAGAAAGTGGAGGAGAAAGGCCCTCCACATCTCATCATTCCTTTTGTCATAACTTACGTAAGAACGTTTATAGAAAACAAAAACCACATACCACACTAATATCAGAAAAGGATTCCAGTCTGAGCAGAGAGACTAAAATATGCACAAAGTATAGAAATAACTTCAGTAGCAAGGCTGCTTTTAATAGCCATAAAAGACTCCTCATAACTGAGAAACCATACAGTTGTGAGGAATATGGAAATGGCTTTGATTTAATAGGAAAACTGAATTCTGATGAAAAGATCCATACAGGGGAGAAACCATATAAATGCATAGAGTGTGGAAAGAGCTTCCATTTCAGAAGTAGGCTTAATTATCATGAGAGGAGGCACAGAGGGGAGAAAAAACATTGCCAGGAGTGTGGAAGGAGATTCTTTGAGAAGGCAGCCCTTGCTATTCATCAAAGGTTCCATACAGGGGAGAGACCGTATAAATGCCCAGAGTGTGGAAAGAGCTTTTTTGACAACAAAGTTCTTACTTCTCACCAAAGGATCCACACAGGGGAGAGACCATATAAATGCCAGGAGTGTGGAAAGAGCTTTATTCGGAAAGGACATCTTAATTCTCATAAAATAATTCACACAAGGGAGAAACCCTATAAATGTACAGAGTGTGGGAAAAGCTTCTCTTTCAAAAGTTCTCTTAATTGCCATGAAAGGATCCATGGAGGGGGGAAAAAACATAGCTGCAGAGAGTGTGGAAGTAAATTCTTTAACAAGAGTGCCCTTACTATTCATCAAAGGATCCACACAGGGGAGAGACCCTATAAATGCATGGAGTGTGGAAAGCACTTCATTAACAAAGGAAATCTTAGTCTTCATCAAAGAATTCACACAGGAGAGAAACCATATAACTGCCCAGTGTGTGGAAAGAATTTTGTAGGAAGTCTAACCTTAATTGTCATCAAAGGATCCACGTAGCCGAGAACCCATATAATTGTGAGGAATTAGAAAAAGGCTATGCTTTAATAGAAGAATTTAATTCTCATAAAAAGAT
>WNWU01000147.1:917447-932145 GCA_012654045.1 Ptyas mucosa
TCTCATAAAAAGATTCACACAGGAGAGAAACTATATAAATGCACAGAGTGTGGAAAGAGCTTCCATTTCAGGCGTAGTCTTAGTCGTCATGAGAGAATCCACAGGGGAGAGAAAAAACACATTTGCAACCAGTGTGGAACGAGCTTCTTTCTGAAGAAAGATCTTACTATCCATGAAAGGATCCACACAGGAGAGAGACCGTATAAATGCATAGTGTGTGGAAAGAGCTTCATTAGAAGCTTTCATTTGGTTCGACACCAAAAGATCCACACGAAATAAACCATATAAATGCCTGGTGTGTGGAAAGGACTTTATTCAGAAAGGACATCTTAATTCTCATAAAAATATATACAGTTTCTCCCACACGGGAGAAACTGTATAAATACATGAATTGTGGAAAGTAGTTTACTCATAAAGGAAATCTTAGTCATGGAGAAATAATCCACATGAGAAAGCATATAAAGTGTGTGGAAAGAGCTTCCGCTTCAAAAGTTCTCTTAATTGCCATGAGAGGATTCACACAGGGAATAAACAACGTGGCTGCAGAAAGTGGGGAAAACATTTCATTGAGAAGAAAGCCTTTATTATCCATCAAAGGATCCACAATGAATGAGCCATATATATGCCAGGATTGTGGAAATAGGTTTGCTCAGTCAGGACAACTTAATTCTCATAATTAAGGAGGAAGGAGGGAGATACCATATACAGTTAGTCCTTGACTTACAATGGTTCATTTAACAACAAAAAAATAAAATGAAAAAGGTGATTTAAATCAGTTTCCACAGTTATGACTCATTATCATGTAATCACAATTAAGATTGAGATGCAAACAACATAGACATATTCTAAACAGCCTGTGACTGTCTTCAACGGTGAAGGGACATGGCAGAAAACATCCTGCAGCCAAGAAGGCTCCACACCCATTTGCACTAAGGTGACTCTGAGGACATAGATAAAGATCCGACTTGACATACAACACTATGCAGCCGATTTGCTCATAGGCTGTAGCGGACTTGTGGTTTTCATAGTTTTAAATCTGTACCAAAGTCCTGATAAGGAATTTGTATTATTTCTTGGCTGCAGACAACAGATTCATCTGGTATCAGCACAAGAAATTACCAAAGTAAATGGTCTTTTAGTCATAACTATAAAACACAGAGGGCAGTTGGTTTGGGCATGCAATTATACACTGATTAGAGCATACAGATGAGAAGTTAGTTAAAATAGTTGCCTTCCTAACTAGGGAGGAAATATTTTCAAGAAATACTTACTTCCAAAATGGCGCCTCCGAAGGCTGCCTCAGTGAAATGATCTCTAATGGTTTCTTTATTTTTAATTATTCTCTGCAACTCACTACGTAATTCTTATTCACGAGACCATCTGCTAAAAATTAAGAAACATTTCTTTAAGGAGCAGCTTTCTGTGATCTCACACCCCCCCCTCGGTCTTTACAAATGCGGAGGAGATTCTAACACAGGAAGAAGCAATTTCCCCCAAGCCATGGATTACCAAAAGAACCAAATGGAGGAAGCTGAGAAAGAGAGGTAAAAGGGCGGGATTTTAAACAGATTAAGGAATAGGATAAATAAAACTACTCTGCCTTCAATTTTCCTAACCAATGTACGTTAACTTGCTAATAAGATGGATGAAATACTCCTTTTAAACAGATACAATTCAGACTTCTACAACTCAGCAGACCTATGGTTCTCTGAAACCTGGTTAAACGAATCAATTGATAGCAGCCTGCATATCCCGGGGTTTCAGATTGAACGATCAGACGGAATTGCAGAAACATCTGGTAAAAAGGAGGAGGCTTATGCTTATATATCAACAACAGCTGGTCTCAGGATATAACTATAATATATAAATTCTGTGATGAAAACCTAGAGACATTAATTATCAACTGCAAACCATACTATTTGCCTTGTGAATTTTCCTCGTTTCTTCTAATTGCTGTTTATGTCTCACCACAAGCCTGTGTAAACAAGGCATACAGGAGTTGTCCGGATACCAAATGAGAATATTCCACAGCAAAGAAGATAGAAAGGAGAGAGGAGGAGAGGGTAGGAAGAGGAGAGGGAGGGAGAGGAATGGAAGAAAGGGAAAAGGAGAGGAAGGAAGGGTAGGGGTAGGAGTAGGAGAGAAGGTGAGTAGGGGGAAAAGAAGAAAGGAGTGGGGGAAAGGAAGGGGAAGTAAGATGAGGTAGGGGAGGAGGGAAGAGAAAGGAGAGGAGGGAGGGAAGGGAAAGAGGAGGAGAAGAAGAAGGGTTGTTGCGAAATGAGGGAAGAAAGGGTAGAAGAGTAACTGTTAGGATGTTCTTTGGATCGAGCCCAATGAGAAAATGTACACTAGCACGTGTATAAGCAATATCCTTTATTTACATATTTTTACTCTCTTACAGGTATGCAGCTGAACTGGGCTCAGACCGCATGGATGACCCTTAAGTACCCCAGAGGCGGAGCTAAGGTAAGGAGGGGTCAGTGGGTGAACTGGTCCCTGGGTAGTTAACCCTTACAACTCTAGATTCAAAGGGCAGGTATTTATATTCAACAAATCCCCCTCTAGATGCCTGACCGTGAGAGCACAATTGGGTTGTTTGTGAGTTGTTGTCTTGTGTAATAAGACGCCTAGTTTTGATGTTAAGTAAGTGTGTTGTTTGTTTAACAGGGGTTTGGTTAAGATGTCTGCGGTCTGCTCTTCTGTATCGCAATGTAATACTTTAATAAATCCCATGTTGGAAAATTGCCTGACGTGTTTGTGCTTTATATCGATATGCCTCGACCTTTGACCCACGGCGTCAGCTCTAGATATTTCAATAGCTGCCTTGTTATCTTCATGAATACAGATGGGGTATTCGGGTTCAGCCCAGATGTTGGATAATAAGTCATCGAACCACACCAGGTTATTTGTGGCCTTAGATAGGCATATATACTCGGCTTCTGTAGTTGATGTGGCCACTAGGTTTTGCTTACCAGTGTACCAATGTACTGGGCTGTTGTTCAAAAAGAATATATACCCGGATGTGCTCCTTCTACATTTTACATCCCCAGCCCAATCTGCGTCCGCATAGCATGAAAGAACTGGCTTACTGGATGGTTCGGGCTCTAGGCATAGGCAGGCTTCGGTGCTATACTTGAGGTACCTAAGTATCCTCTTTATGGCTTCCCAATGGTAATTTGAGGGCTTGCCAACATGTCTCGACAGCAGATTGACCGCTAGCGCTATGTCTGGCCACGTCCAGTTCGCTATGTACAGCAGGGAACCTATTATGGACCTGTACAAGGTATTGTCATTAAACTGTTCTGATTCATCATACATATTTTTTAGGAAGTCAGGCGCCATGGGGGTTTCACATGGTTTGGCATCAAACATGTAACATTTATGTAACAGCTCCACTATCTTTTCCTTTTGTGACAGTCTAAATCCTTTGTTTGTTTTGGTAATCTGCACCCCCAGGTATTTGTCAACTTTCCCCAGTACCTTCAATGTGAAGTGTTTTCCCAACTCTTTAGCGAATGCTTCACACTTCTGATTTTGGTCACTAACATATAAGATGTCATCAACATACACGAGGACGTACTCGATAGTGTTACCCAGCCTTTTGACGAAGAAACAATTGTCAGCAGAGGTGGCTTCAAAACCCATTGACATTAATGTTTTAGATAAGCACTCATACCACCTCTTCCCAGACTGTTTCAACCCATATAAGCTCTTATTTAGTAACCAGGTTTCCCCTTTGCATGTGCTTTTACTATGTGGTGCTCTAACATAAATCTCTTTGTCTAGTTCAGCGTGCAGGTACGCGGTTTGCACGTCGAACTGGTGTACCTTTAGGTTTAGAATCGAAGCTACCACCAATGCACACTTAACGCTTTCAGCTCTGACGGTGGGCGAATACGTGTCAGTGTAATCATCTGGGAAACGCTGGGCAAACCCCTGGGCTACCAGTCTAGCCTTGTATAAAGTCTTGCCTCCTTCCATGGACTTTATTTTGTATATCCACCGGGTACCTATCGTGGTCTTATCACTGGGGACTACTGTGGGTGTATATACTTTCAGATCACGTAGGCTGTTCATCTCCTTTTCCATCGCCTGTTCCCATTTTTCTTTCTCACTAACGGGTAATTTGAGCACTTCTTCATAATTATTGGGAGTTACTTGGTTGGCGTGGAGTGATAGGACATAGTCCTCTAGTTTCTTGGGGGTTTTGTTTCTGGAAGCTCTCATTGGCCTTTCTGGTGCTGTGTCTGTGTCGTGAAGGTATCTGGCCTCCCTTTCTGTGAGAGTCTCTACCCTAAGATCTGGGTGTCCCATCTTCCACTCTTTGATTTCTACCCTATGACCCCTTCGTTTTGTGGCTTCTGAGTTATCACTTCCTACTGTGCCCTGTTGTGGTTTGTTCTGGGCGCAGCTGGGGTTTTCCCTTCCTGTGATTATTTCGTTTAGATGTATTTTGGACCAATTGGAATTTTCATGGAACACTGCGGTGTGTGAAATTATGAAATTATTGTTGTTGTCAATGAATCTAAAACCCTTGGTGCCTGATTCATACCCCATAAACCTTAATCGCCTGGAAACTTTGTCTCCCTTTCTGCGTAACTGTTTGGGGATGTGTACGTCAGCGGTGACACCGAATATATGGAGGTGTGATATTTTTGGTTTCCTGTCATACATGATCTCGTATGGTGTTTTATCTATTACGCTACACCATAACCTGTTTAAAGTGTAATTTGAATAGAGGACGGCCTCTGACCAGTAGTGCTGTCCCAACCCAGCATCCTCCAGCACACACCTCATCATGGTCTGTAGGGTTCCATTTTTTTTCTCTGCGACTCCATTTTGAAATGGCGAGAAAGGGGCTGACGTAAAACGCATCATCCCTTGCGCCTTGAGCCAATTTGAAAAATCTTTAGACATAAACTCAGAACCTCGGTCTGTCATGATTTGCTTGATTTTGACATTATGTTGTAGCTCTATCCTTTTATGGAACTCCTTAAACTTCTTGAACACCTCATGTTTATGTTTGAGTGTGTATACAAAACCGTAGCGACTGAAGTCATCTACGATGGTCAAGAAAAATATCTTCTTATATTTGATGGATGGCCTTAAGGGCCCCACTAAGTCCATGTGTACCATTTGAAAAATAGAATCAGTGGTGCGTTCTGATTTCTTGGGTTTGGCCTTGGTCTTCAGCTTTGAACATTTGCACACCGAACACTCTAAATAATTTTTACAATTTTTGACCTTTAATCCATCAGCACAATTGACCATTTTTTGTACAACTGGGAAACTGCTATGGCCCAATTTTCTATGCAATAAATGCGCACATTCGTCGTGAATTGGCTTGCCTAATGATGGCTTTCCCTTATCTAATGTTTGTTCTAAGTCTGGATCCCCTGTGTGTGAGTGATGGTCACCCTCCACTATCTCCTCAGTGATAGGTGCGGTGTTTGTCTCGTTACTGGAGTTGGTATTTACCTCGGGGGAGTTATCACTGCTGGGCTGAAAATATGGTAAACCTCCACTGATTATGGTTTTTCCGATCGTCTTCCCATCCCTGCTCAAGGATACTTCCCCTTCCTCAAACGTTATTTTGGTCCCCGTTTCCTTGCTTAGTTTTAATGTAGCTATTATGTTATAGGGTATCCCCGGTACGAGCAATACCCCCTCTATTTCCCCTATCTCTGGGATGTTTATGTTGCCTTTTCCGGTCACTAGCACATTATTTTGATTGGCTACCTTAATGGTAAATTTTTCTTTTGTGAGCTTGGTAAATAGTTTTGTGTTGTAGGTGGTATGGTTTGTGGCCCCCGAGTCTAATAGCCATGCATTTTCGGTGTTGGTACAGTCTGATACATTGATTCTTTCTCTCAGTCCATATAATGACCCCTTGTGGCTGTCCCTGGAACTATCCCTATATCTTCTTCCGTCCCTGGGTTTGGGTGAGTCTCTGCGTCTGTATCTGCTTTCAGTTGTCTGTCTATCGGTGGTTCTGTGTCTGCTTTCTGTCCTGTCTCTGGGCTGGAAATGTCTCATGTCCCTTATCCTCCTGGGGCAGTCCCTCTTATAGTGTTCCCTGGAGCCACAATTAAAACACTCCATGTCATTGTAGTCTCTGCTGTGGAATTCTACCCTCTTACTGATCTTTGGTTCTCTGTGGTTCATGGATCGGTCTCTCCTAAGGTTGTCCTCCGCTATGAGTTTACTGGTTAACATATCTAAGGTAATGCGTTCTAGGTTGGAGCTATCTAGGTGCATAACGAAATCATTCCAGCTGTGGTCTAAGGAATTTATGATCACACTCACCATGCTCCCTTCTGTAATGTTTTCCCCCCTTTGAATTAGCTCAGCTCTGGTGGCATTGAGTGACAATATGTGTTCACTCATGGGAGTGCCTGCCTTGAGTTTGGCTGAGTAAAATTCCCTGCTGATTCTAGTGGTGGTTGCTATGCTTCTGCTATGGAACATTTTGTGCAGAACGGTTACAACTTCAGACACAGTCAGATTGTGGCCTATACTGGGGTACATACTTGGGGATATACTTGTTAGTAATAGGTGGTAAGCCTTATGATGCATACAGTCTATTTGGAAAGTCCAGGGTTTACCTGGTGGGTTAGTTATCAAAAACAGTAAATGTTCCTTTAAGAGGACAACCTGCAACTGTTGATTCCATTCAACAAAATTAAATCCATCTACCCTCAGTTTGGGAAAGTCATTTGGAAGTGTCCCAGTATTGTGAGGAATATTACCTACTGACAGTTGCTGTCCATGGTCTAAGGCGAAAGGAAACTCACAATAAGGCAGAGGAATGCATGGGGTCAGTCTGTAGTGACTTGCTTCTATGGGCTGCTCTCTTTTCATTGCAGGTCTGTTCTGCGCATGCTCCTGGTCCATTCTGTCTCTGCCGCCGCCGGAGAAGGAGCTCGCCTGTGCTGTTCCCGGGTGGAAGCATCCTTCGTTGAAGTGGATTCCTGGCTCGACCCTGGGTGGTCTCTGGAGCCTGAAAGTCGTCCGGTTCGTCGCCTGGAACGTTGAAGACTCCGTCTCGTCGCCTGGGAACGTCGGATAGTTCGCGAAGGCCGATCGGGGGTCTCGGAGGCCTGTGCCGGCTTGGAGGTCGAAGCTGGGCCCCGGGCCGAGACCCATGCCCGTCGATGGCCCTGGATGTCTCGGGTGGTGGCATTGGACCGGTAAGTATTTTATTTCTTCTTCCGGGTCCCTATGGTGTTCGGGAAGCCGCGTGGGGGGGGCTCCAGCGTGGCGCGTTTGGTTATGCACCCACGCCCCGGCATTTTTACACCGTAGTTGGTTCTCGTAGTTGCCCCCATGCGTGTAGGTTGCCACGTTGTGCCCTTTTGGGGAGTCGGGGTGAGCGCTGACTATTTTTATTTTTGATCCAAAAGCCGCGGTGATGGTCCGCATGGCTTTTTCTACCTCAAGCTCGGTAGGCGAGCTTGTGGTTGCCTCGCTTTGCATGTGTTGGGTCCCATTGTATATTTCGGGGAACATGTAGGGGTAGGCCTCGGTTCCCGCCGCGATTTTCAAACCCCGGGATCCCATTGGTCGCTGGTCGGCCATCTTGGGTGACGTCATGGGGCAAGATGGCCGCCGTGGAGAGGGCGCGAATTTAAAAGCGGCCTCCTCTGGTTGCATGCGGTAGGGGTTGGAGTCGCTTACCGCCTTTTCGTTGTCGTGGTCGGTTTGGTCCTCGCTCTTCTCTGTCGCTGTTCCGCAATCACCGATGAGGTTTCGGAGTTCCGCGACGAGGCTGGACTTGTTTTTTGTGGAGTTGATTAGGGCCTGTAGCCTTAGTTTGAAGTCATCATCTCCATTCGGTGTGACTTCTGTCTCGGTTTCTTCCTCGGTCAGGTTTTCCTCTGATCCGCTTGTGGTGCCCGAGTTAGCGATTGGAAACTTATCTTCTGGCATCTCTGCGAGTGTGGTTCCATCCGATGCCAGCAGTTCCTCCATTTTCTTCTTGTACGCTCGGGTGTTTATTCTCTTGGAGTCTTCCTTTTGTTTGTAGTTCCTTGGCATTCTTCAGTTAGATTTTGGGCTATTTCGAACCATCCTCTGCTACCATATTTGTTAGGATGTTCTTTGGATCGAGCCCAATGAGAAAATGTACACTAGCACGTGTATAAGCAATATCCTTTATTTACACATTTTTACTCTCTTACAGGTATGCAGCTGAACTGGGCTCAGACCGCATGGATGACCCTTAAGTACCCCAGAGGCGGAGCTAAGGTAAGGAGGGGTCAGTGGGTGAACTGGTCCCTGGGTAGTTAACCCTTACAACTCTAGATTCAAAGGGCAGGCATTTATATTCAACAGTAACTCCGAATGTAATTAAAATGCCTTATTTTAATGCTTGCTTTAAGGAAAATATGTATATAAAGGATTAATTATGTATAAGAAAATGTACATTTTTATTATGTGTATAAGAAATAAAAAACTTTTCCAAAAAAAAACCAACAACAAAGCATTACGAACTCTAGCTGACCAAATTATGGAGGCTGAAGCCAAATACCTCGATTCACTGGCTATTATTTTGGGAGATCTAAATAAGGCAAACTTAAGGAAAGAGCTACCAAAATACTTTCAGCATGTCAATTTTCCCATTAGAGGCAAGAATACTTTAGACCATTGCTACACAATACTAAAAGATGCTTTTCGGTCTTTACCACAAGCAGCTCTGGGACACTCTGATCATTGCATGATTCACCTTGTACCTGCTTACAGGCTAAGACTTAAAACCACAAAAGCAACAATTAAATCAGTGAAGACCTGGACAGAGGAGGATTGGAATGTTTTTGAAAGTACCTCTGCAGACTTAGATGAACTCACAGAGACTGTAACATCATATGTCAACTTCTGTGAAGACCTATGTGTACCCACCAAGAACTTGCGAATATACAATAACAACAAACCTTGGTTCACAGCTAAACTTAAGCAGCTACCTCGTTCCAAAGAGGAAGCCTACAGAAAAGATGATAAAATGCTGTACAATCAAGCCAGAAATGTATTAACAAGGGAGATCAGAGCAGCAAAAAGCTACTCTGAAAAGCTAAAGAATCCGTTCTCAACAAATGAACCAGCAAACATGTGGAAAACTCTTAAAATATCACCAGCTATAGCAGACCTCCTTTCCAGGCTGAAGGAAATCAGCAACTGAACGTGTTTTACTGCAGGTTTGAAAGGAAACTACAACCCTCATCTCAGACACACCAACAACAGCCAAGCCTCCTACAACTGACCCCATCCCATTGGGTTCACAACCCTTAGTGATCACAGAAAAGTGCAAGACCTATTTCACAGACAAAAGCCAGGAAAAGCTCCAGGCCCAGACAAGATAACTCCTTGCTTAAAAGTCTGTGCTGACCAATTGGCCCCCATCTTCACCCATATCTTCAATAAATCACTAGAGATGTGCTATGTTCCTTCTTACTTCAAACACTGTACTATCATCCCAATTCTGAAGAAGCCCACCATCAAGGAACTGAATGATTACAGACTAGTTGCTCTAGCATCTGTAGTCATGAAAACCTTTGAAAGGCTAGTGCTGTCCCACTTGAAAACCATCACGGATCCACTGTTAGACCCCTTGCAATTTGCATACCGAGCAAATAGATCAACAGATGATGCTGTTAATTTGGCTCTGCACTACATCCTACAACATCTTGAATCTCCAAAGACCTACGCAAGGATCCTCTTTGTAGACTTTAGTTCAGCATTCACTACCATCATTCCAGACACTCTTCTAACTAAGCTAAACCAGCTACAGGTACCTGAACACACTTGTAAGTGGATCATAAGCTTCCTAACAAACAGGAAGCAGCAGGTGAGCAGAATCATATCAGATACCTGTACAATTAGCACAGGGGGCTGTGTGCTCTCCCCACTTCTCTCTGTGTACCAATGACTGCATCTCTAATGTTCCATCTGTTAAACTACTGAAATTCGCAGATGACACAACAGTGATCAGTGTCATTCGAGACAATGATGAATCTGCATACAGATGGGAGGTTGAACAACTAGCCTCGTGGTGCGACTGGAACAATCTGGAACTGAACACACTCAAAACCGTAGAAATGGTGGTAGACTTTAGGAGAAACTCTTCCATACTTTCACCTCTCACAATACTAGACAACACAGTATCAACAGTAGCGACCTTCAAATTTCTAGGTTCTACCATATTGCAAGATCTAAAATGGACAGCTAACATCAAAAACGTCATCCAAAAAGCACAACAAAGAATGTTCTTTCTGCACCAACTCAGAAAGCTCAAACTGCCCAAGGAGCTGCTGATCCAGTTCTACAGAGAAATTATTGACTCTGTTATCTGCACCTCTACAACTGTCTGATTTGGTTCTGCAACCCAACAAGACAGACACAGACTTCAGAGGATAATTAGAACTGTAGAAAAAACAATAGCTACCAACCTGCCTTCCATTGAGGACCTTTATACTGCATGAATCAAAAAGAGGGCTGTGAAAATATTTACAGACCCTTCACATCCTGGACACAAACTGTTTCAACTCCTACCCTCAAAACGACACTACAGAGCACTGCACACCAGAACAATTAGACACAAGAACAGTTTCTTCCCAAACGCCATCACTCTGCTAAACAAATAATTCCCTCAACACTGTCAAACTATTTACTAAATCTGCACTACTTTTAATCATCTCATCGTTCCCACCATCCATCTCCTTCCACTTATGACTCTATGACTGTAACTTTGTTGCTTGTATCCTTACAATTTATATTGATGTTGACTGATTGCTTTCCTGATTGCTTATTTGTACCCTATGACTATCATTAAGTGTTGTACCTTAGAATTCTTGATGAACGTATCTTTTCTTTTATGTACACTGAATTTGCACCAAGACAAATTCCTTGTGTGTCCAATCACAGTTGGCCAA
This sequence comes from Ptyas mucosa, assembly GCA_012654045.1. Taxonomy (NCBI): domain Eukaryota; kingdom Metazoa; phylum Chordata; class Lepidosauria; order Squamata; family Colubridae; genus Ptyas; species Ptyas mucosa. The sequence goes on from WNWU01000147.1 coordinate 928,373, forward strand.
TAAAATTCTATGATTTATAATTTACAACTTACATGCCATGATTATTATTACATTGGTACCTCTTGTACTTTGATGTTGCCTTATGCAACACATTCCTTTGTTAGCCAGGCACTCAGTGCTGCTCCTATTCTTTAAAATCTGCTGGACAACAGATATAAAATATAACTACTTACAACTGCTATGGAATTTTTTATCTTTTTAATTTTATAATTAAATTAATTAAATTTTATCATTGTACTTTTAATTTTATGTTATTTTTTTCCTTTTTGTTTTCTCTGTCCCAATTTATTGAGACAGCTGAAATTGGACAATTTTGGTAAGTAGATCACACCACTTATGTTACTATTCAAAACATGAGAAACAGAGAACTGGCATTGCTTTCATACCCAAGAAGGTATATTCTTTTCCACCTCATGTTTATCTTCTGAGCTAAAAAGCCTCAACATTCTATCATAATCCTTCCATTTTGCAAGGTTCCTTGCCTATTAGTGGGTTTAACTACTTTTAGGGTTAGGCTGCTTCATTGCATAATGATTAGTTAAGACAAGCAGTTCTTCCTGTTTACTTACCTTTGTTATGCATCTCTTTGCATCCTTACTAAGCATAAAGAACAAATGCACAAGTACCCTCCTTATGCCTGCCTTTCAGGGGCTTAGCTTGCAGTAATATGACAATCAACAAGGCAAAAATGGAACGAAAAGACCAAAACACCTCACCCCCAGAGTCAGCTCCCTGATAAGCATAGATTTACTCCAAAATTAACGTCAGACCAACAACCAAGAAGTAAATAATAGCCAAATCAAGGAACTGCTAAACAGATTAACAGCTCAACCAAAAAACCTCCAAGACCTCTCTGACCACACTGACAGGTAAGTCTATTTCTTACTAGTACTGATGATGTTACCAAGTTTTGCTAATGAGATATCTGCAAGAAAATCAAGCTTGGATCATCAAAGAATGCTGTCCATTTGGGCAGTTTTCTAGTGTCACAATGGAATGGAGCATGCTCGGAAAACTTGACATCAATTCCCTGCTATGCAGAGGAAAGGAAAGGCTTTGGTGGGAGTGTCTCCTCCTTAGTCATCCAGGTCATGATTGTCCCAAAGGTGCTTTTTAAAGATGCAACTGGATTTTCTGGTTTTTCTTTGAAGAATTTGACAAGTGGAATATTGAAATAAAGATTTTATTTGACTCCGGTGGTTTCTTCAGTGGCAGCCTTTGTTTTCAATGAGTTCTACCCTCGCAAGAACACTCTCCATTAAATCAAATGTGAAAACTGCAGAATGAGGATTATCACCTGATACAATTTCTCATGTGTTAAACCAACATGGGCTTTGCCAGTTCCTCAATGCTCTAAGACAGTTCGTCGGTTCATTTGTCCTTGAAATTGTTCAACACATGGAAATCATGGTAGGTGGCAATTGCAATGATTTAAAGGAGGAACTACTAGGATTTTGCCTGAAAAGTTTAAAATACCACTGCTACCGGGAGAGCTTGATCCATTGGCTGAAGAGACAGCTGAGAATCCTCTAAGGCAGTTTGCAGCTGACAGAATTTTAGCCTATACTAGAGAATTATTTCTACAGGTGTGTTTTCAGTCAATATGTAAAAGTGAAAACTGAGATAATGAAGACTTATCAAAAAATGGACAAGGAACAATGTACAAATGCTTTAGCATTCTATTTTATATAGTATTTATTCAGGACTGCTTTGGTATTGACTGCCTCCCAGTAGTTTTCAACCCATCATATATTTTGCATTGCAGTATGGTACATATTACAGCTCTGTTGAAAAGGACAGAAGCTTTATCGAAAGGACTTCCTCTTTTGAAGAACTGTGTGCTGAGATTGGAAAATAATTGCCTTTTTCTTGAGTATTTGGAGTTTGAAGGCTTTATTACAATACTTCAGGGTTTGGTCAAAGTTATGACCCAATGCCCCTTTGAATCTCTGAGAAAGAAGAGCTTGAAAGTTTTGCTGCTGTCTATAGGTAAGTTTGATGAAGAGGAAAATACATATTATTTAAATGTGTATTGAAGACAAGCAACCATTCTGACATGGAAGGACATTATTCAGAATATTAAAAATCAAATTGATTTGTCCTTAAAGAAGGCAGCAGGTGTTTGTTTTTTTTACTGGACTCTTGCTTGTATCTCTGTTGGACATGGTGCTCTTACTTCAGTGATGGGTTGCCCCCAATTCGCACCGATTCTATAGAACCGGTAGTAAAACTGGCAGGAGGCTCTGCCCACCGACCCAACGTCATCAAAATGCTTTTGCGCATGCGCGCGCGCAGCCCTGCTGCAAACCGGTAGTAAAGGTAAGTAGAACCCACCCCGTTTTACTTCCTAAAGGTGCTGAAACTGATCTTCTCCAGCACTCAGACAGGATAATTGCCTCACTGAATTTGCTGAGATATTTCCTTATTAAGGATAATGATGACAATAAGTCTTGAGTATGGACAGAACTTTACAAGAAAGAAATTTCTTGAAGCCCTTGCACACTGGTCTTAACATGTCAGGAGCACACTCACTGAAGCAGAAATAAAAAGGAAGGAAGAAAATAAAAGATCAGCCTCGCAGTTCTAAAAAGACTTTTCAATCGATAGCTGAAGCAAAGATGTCAGGAATTACACAGGATATGGAGCTTCTAGCTCTTCACTCTGCACTTCTCCCATTTGATTTAATGGAGAGTGTTCTGTCAAGGGCAGAAACTCATTGAAAACAAAGACTGCCACTGAAGAAACTACTGGAGTCAAATAAAACCTTTATTTCAGTAAAAGTATGGAGATTCCCAATCATCCAGGTCATGGTTGTACCAAAGGTGTTTTTTCAAAGAGGCAACTGGACTTTACTTTCTTTTCTTTTCTTTTCTTTTCTTTTCTTTTCTTTTCTTTTCTTTTCTTTTCTTTTCTTTTGGAAGACGTTTCGCTTCTCATCCAAGAAGCTTCTTCAGTTCTGATTGGATGGTGGGGAATGGAAGGATTTAGATTCCTTGCGGACAGCTAGTCATTTTTTATTTCAGCACTCAATTTGTCAAGTCGCTCCAAGCAAAACAAGTCCAGCTGCCTCTTGGAAAAAAAGCACCTTTGGCAGTGGGAGGCTCTCTCGCCAAAGGCAGGAAGCGTGGTCGCGTACGGCGCTTTGCCTCTCTGGGAAAGAGGACTCTCTGTCCCAACCACTGGGAGGACCGGGGAGGTGGGTGGGGAACTTGTGACGGGAGCTACTTGCAACTGCTTTGCTGATGCGGAGAAGCCCCCGAGGGAGCGGCGCCCGCCTTCTCCCCTCCCGGGAACCGAGAAGAAGGTGGGGAGGGCGTGAGAGGAGCTCGAGGGAGCCGAAGCAGGGAAAGAAGCCTCGGCTGCGGCTTCTGATCCCCGACCGTCGCCAGAGCTGCTGATGGTGGGGCAGCGGGAACGAGCGGCGCTTCGGGGGCGGCTCTCCCCTTCTTGGATTCCCTTTGCCGCCTTCGCCTCTGCTGGACCCGGAGAGGATTTTGCTCGCTTGGAAGCGGAACGTGGGGAAGGGCGGCCGGTTACTTGAACAGGCTCGTTCGGAGCGTCTCGGGGAGAAGCGGACAGCTGTGACCGAAGGCGGCGGCCTCGGAGGGAGTTTCCCCCGTTCGGACTGCGCTGAAGCCGGAGACCGAATGGAGGCCCAGGGGTCTTCGGAGGCGGCAGTAGCAGCAGCTCTTCAGGCGGGGAGCGGCTGCTTCGGGGAGTCCGGCCAGGAGCCCCGCAGCCCCGAGGCTGAGCGCTGGCGCTTCCGCAGCTGC
>WNWU01000147.1:932545-945979 GCA_012654045.1 Ptyas mucosa
GCGGTGGCCCTGGCCGAAGGCTGCCTCCTCGGCCCCGCAGCCGCCCCAGAAAAGCTGGCAAAGGGGCGGCAGGTGAGAAAAGTCAACCGTGGGAGGCCGATGCATCTAGCAGACTGTAAGAAATAGCAGATGTGAAGGAAGAATCAGCAGCAAAGTTTTCAGCGGTTCCTAATATTTGGAAAAGTGATTTCTTTTTGATGCAAATGCTTCTTTTTCCTCTTGGTGATAATGCCATGGGAGGAAGGAGAAATTCAAGCCTTTTTCAACCCCACCACCACCATCACCACCCATCCTCAAAGGATGAAAGAGGCTTCAGAGGTTTTTTTTGGGGGGGGGGGTGGCTGGAATCTCTTCTCCACTCTGCCCCTCTTCCGGCCCCTAATGCATAAATTTATTGAGGCACTTTTTCCATTTAAACTGATATTAGTCAAACTCTGCAGTGTCTTCACAATATTCTGAACTTTCCTTGAAAGATATGCACACCTGTTTCTCTTCTTTAAAAGTGGTCACGTCTGGAACAGGGGTCTCTAACCTTGGCAAGTTTAAGACTTGTGGACTTCAACTCGTTCCTCAGCTAGCATGGCTGGCGGCAGGGATTCTGCGAGTTGGTCCTTGCCAAGTTTGGAGACTCCTGGTGTAAAAGATACATCTTGGGATGGTGTAAATGATCTGTGGAAATGACATTGGAAGGGGGAAGGGCCACGGAATACACAACCATCATGTAAAATCTTGAGCCTTCCCACAAGGGGTGGGGAGGGGATGCTTTGGTTTACTTGAGAGTGAAAGGACAGGAGGGGAGAAATACTTTCAGGCTTGCAAAATTTTGATAATATGACCTTGCGATAAATCTTGACCTTGATCCCAAGGTATGTCCACGAACTGCCAGGCTGGAGGTCTCCTCCCAGTTCTAGCGAAGCTAAACAAAAAAGGGGAGATCGATCCTATTTCTCTCAAGTGCTAATGGTCCCTAAATCTAACAAAAAATATTCCCAGAGGAAGGGATAGAGCTGGCATGTGTAAATCCATACGGGAAGAAAGGCATAGCTAAGAGAGAAGATAAGGAAGCAAATCCTGATTAGAATGAAAAGAGGAAATTAAAAAAGGCAATGAAACATTTCACAAAAATGGCAGGCATTTACCCCAAAATAGTGGCCACCTTCAAATCAGAATCACTGAGTCCTCTCACTTTGACTTGAGTCAGAGAAATTCAAGTGGAGAGTCAAAAAGGTAAGCCAAGCAACCTAACATGGCAATAGTCATATGAAAGTGGATCATAAACCAGGCTATTTTTTCAGGCACAGGACCTGTTCGCAAGAGAGATCTCAGCAGAACTCCAGGAAAAAGATCAATCCAATCCTTCTCAACAGCTTCATTTCAGGAGGATCCAACTTGGGCCACCTTGCCAGGCGAGTATAAGTTTCTTCTGAAAGCAGTAAAGTTCGAGCTCCTTCCATTCTGGGGCTGCCTTTACAATCAAATGCTGAGTCTGTGCATTTGAACATGGTGTCTTCCCCCATCTGTAAGCAAAGGATCGTTCACAGGATGAGAGGCTTGTATTATGAAATGTAATTGATGTGTTGAAAGAGCTTAATACATAATATGTTTCAACCGGTGGTGAAATCTAAAATTTGTTACTATCGGTTCTGTGGGCGTGGCTTGGTGGGGGGGGGGTAATGTGACTTGGTGGGCGTCGTCATTTTTTTTTAAACCATTTTTTTCTACAACCTCTTCGGGTGAAGAGGTAAAAAAATGCTTTCAAAAGGCTCTGAGGATCCCAGCTGAGTTGCCTGATTGGCAAAGGCTTTTTTTTCTTTTAAATGCCTCTGACCATCAGGCAACTCAGCTGGGATGCTCAGAGCCTTTTGAAAGCATTTTTTTTACAACCTCTTCACTCTGAAGAGGATGTAGAAAAAATGCTTTTAGAAGCCTCTGACGATCCCAGCTGAGCCACGCAATCATCAGAGGCTTTTCTTTTTTTACTTTTAAAAGCATTTTTTTTGGCCGAAGTTGTAGAAAAAATGCTTTTAAAAGTAAAAAAAAAAGCCTCTGATGATTGTGCGGCTCAGCTGGGCATGAGGGGTGGGGCAGGGATTTTTGCTACCCCACCCGCCTCCATCGCTACTGGATCGGGCAATCCGGTCCAAACCGGGAGCATTTCACCCCTGGTTTCAACTGAATGTGAAAACCAGTTAAAAATTAGGAATTGGTTTTAAAGAACTGCTTTAGAAATATGCCAGCCTATGCATTTAAAAATGAATCACCTGAAGGTTTGCAGGTTTCCTCTGTAAAACCTAAGTAAACCCCAAATGGCTGTAACAATAAGATTGCTGGTCAAACGGATTTCCCTGGTTATTTCCAAAATTTTGAAACAGGCCAGGAAAGAAGTTCCTGGTCACTTTGTCCTATTTTGAAAGGGAATTTGCTGAACCAGGCAGGTGCTCCCAGGGGATTCTGCTCCCCAAAACCTCCTTGCAGAGTCATTCTGCAGCTGTTGGCAACTCCTCAAAGGGGGGTGTTGTCATCCTACAACTTAAATGCATCAAAACCATATTTTGCCCCTTTGCAGCAGTAGCCTGGTTGGTCTATAGACCATGGGGACCTACAGATATACCTGTCCTGTAAGAAAATGTCCAACTGGTCTCTTGTTTTGTGTTTTGTGTAGTAAGAAAGGAAACACAAGAGATGATTGTCTGCTAGGGATAGTGTTCTTTCTCTTTCTAGGACTCTGATTCCTTTGAGGAGGTGACTGTGGACTTCACAGAGGAGGAGTGGGCACTGCTGGATTCTGGCCAGAAGGCCTTGTGCAGGGAAGTCATGATGGAGGTTACTAGGAATACGGCCACTCTGGGTAAGGACCCTCTTTGCTCTGGGTCCCTTTCATTGGGAAAGGTGTTTTATTTTATTTTTTATTTTTAATATTTATTATATTTTCATTGTTAAAGAATAACAGAAAAAGAAAAAAAATACAAAAATACAAGTACAAAAATCCCCCCCCCCCCCCGACGTGCTGTACAAATGGAAAGGAGATTTTAGGAAATTAAAATCTTCAATTCTTCCAAAAATTTCTTTGATAAGGTACTGGCGCCGATTCGTCCAATCTCCCAAGTGCAAAGTCCACAAACGGCTGCCAAGTGTTCCAAGAAACGTTCTCTTTATATATACCACTTCTAATTTTAATATCACACGTCAATTTATCATTTAATGCAAAATTCCATGTTTCTTTATACCATTCTTCTAATTTTAAATCAACGTTTAATTTCCAATATCTAGCAATTATAATTCTCCCCATTATAACCAAAATTCTCACCAACTCTCTTTCTCCAGTTGTTAATGTTGCTTCAATTAATATTAATAATAGTATGGTTTCCAGTCTCAATTTTACCCTTTTCTTAATCATTTCAAATATTTCATTTTCTATCCTGGACCAAAAAAGTCCAACCCCATTACATTTACACCACATATGAACATACGTCCCAAATTCCACTTTCCATCTCCAACACATTTTATGGGAAAGCTGTTTTTAAGTGGGAGGTAAACAAGGTAAAGGTTTGAGGTAAACAAGGAAGATCCCTGCACTCGGTTGCTTAAACTGTTGACTGGCTGCCTCAACCAGTAGCTTTATGTCCATGATCACCTCAACCGTAGCTTCATGTGCATGTTAACGAAGGAGATGTCCAACTTTGAAGAAAACCACAACCAAGCAACCTTGAGCCCAATCACCCCTCCACCACCCTTTCCCCTCAACACTGCTCCGGAACTGTCCCTTGAGAAAAGAGAACCACTGCAAAATTATATTTTCAACTTCTGACTTTGGAGGTGGTTCAGAATTTTCAATTGTATGAAAAGCCACAGAGATGTCAAACAAGATTAGAAGGATCATATTCCTGATATACCAAATCCTTCAGAGGTCACTCACAAACATAATGTTGTGTATAATTCTGACCTAAATCTTCATAAAATAAGTCTAGATAATGTTCTCCATACTGAGTCCTCTGTAGTTGTAGCGTCATCCTTTTTTAAAGAGCCTCTGTTAAAGGTTTATGTGCAGGAATCCAGTATTGTTAGACTGAACGATGGCTTTTGAGGAGGTGACACTGCTGCCTCATTCTAGAAGGATAGCAGCCCCTCAGCCAAGAATCCATTTACTAAAGTCTAATGGGAACTTATATTTTCTTTTTCCCATTCAGGTGACGGGCTGGAGAATGACAATGAGAAACAGGTGAGGTTAATGCCAATGCAAACAGCAAACCTTCAAGTAGAAGAAGTGATTTTTGACCATCAACAGGATGCAACACCACAACAGAACAGCCACTCAGAAGATCAAGGGGAGAGATCTTCCACTTATCTTCCTATTAAAATCCATGACTTCCTGATCCAGCAAGGCCAGAAAGGGAAGAGAAAGGGAAAATATAGCAAAAGAGAGAAAAATGAATTTGATTTAGGTGAATATGCCAGAAGCCAGACCAAAGGAAAACAGTATGGCTACAGACAGTATGCAAAATCCATCAATCGCTCTTTCTCTCTTTCTTTACCTAAGAAACTGTACAGAAAACACAAGCCACATATACTGGTAAAATTTGGGAAGAGTTTTGGTCTGAGCAGAGACACGAAGCTCTGTATGAAATGTGGAAAGAACTTCAGTAGCAACAGTACACTTAATCGTCATCAGAGGATCCACACAGGGGAGAAACCATATAAATGCACTGAGTGTGGAAAAAGCTTTTCTCGAAACACGCAGTTTATTCATCACAAAAGGATCCATACAGGGGAAAGACCATATAAATGCCCAGAATGTGGAAAGAGCTTTATTGAGAACAGAGATTTTACTCGGCACCAAAGGATCCACACAGGAGAGAGACCATATAAATGCATAGAATGTGGAAAGGGCTTTATCGACAGCAGAGACCTTAGTCGCCACCGAAGGATCCACAGAGAGGAGAGACCATATAAATGCACAGAGTGTGGAAAAAGCTTTAATCACTACAGAACCTTTACTCATCATGAAAGAATGCACACCGGAGAGGATCAATATAAATGCATAGAGTGTGGAAAGAGCTATAATAACTCTAGTACTTTTACTATTCATAAAAGGATCCATGCAGGTGAGAAACCATACAAATGCTTAGAGTGTGGAAAGAGCTTTACCCGGAAAGGACATCTTACTCGTCATGAAAAGATTCACACGGGGCAGAAACCTTTTAAATGCATAGAATGTGGAAAGGGCTTCAGTACAAACTGTAATCTGATTCGCCATCAGAAGACCCACACAGGTGAAAAAACACATAGTTGCAAGGAGTGTGGAAAGACATTCACTGAGAGTAGTGATATTACTTCCCATCAAAGGATCCACACAGGAAAGAGACCATATAAATGCCTGGAATGTGGAAAGAGTTTTTTTGAGAACAGTGATCTTACTCGACATCAAAGGATCCACACAGCAGATAGACTGCATAAATGCTTGGAGTGTGGAAAAAGCTTCACTCAGAAAGGAACACTTAATTCTCACAAAAGGATCCACGTGCGAGAGAGGCCATATAAATGCATGGAGTGTGGAAAGAGCTTTATTGTCAATTGTGACCTTACCTTCCACCAAAGGATGCACACAGGGGAAAGACCATATAAATGCGTGGAGTGTGGGAAAAGCTTTCGTCGGAATACAGAACTTATTCATCATAAGAGGATCCACACTGGGGAGAAACCATATAAATGCGTACAGTGTGGAAAGCAGTTTACTCAGAAAGGACATCTTACTCATCATGAAAGAATCCATACAGGGGAGAAACCATATCAGTGTATAACATGTGGAAAGAGCTTTGCTCAGAAAGGACAACTGAATTCTCATGCGAGAATCCACACAGGGGAGAGGCCATATAAATGCTTAGAGTGTGGAAAAAGCTTTCATTGGCGCACAGAACTTATTCATCATGAAAGGATCCATACTGGGGAGAGACCATATAAGTGCATGGAGTGTGGAAAGCAATTTATTCAGAAAGGTCATCTTATTACTCATGAAAGAATCCATACAGGGGAGAGACCATATAAATGCACAGATTGTGGAAAAAGCTTTGCTCGGACAGGACAACTTAATTCTCATAAAAGGACCCACAGAGAAGAGAGACCATATAAATGCATGTAGTGTGGAAAAATCTCCAACAATTTCAATACATTTACTCATGCAGGAATCCAAAGTGGGGGAAATCCATATCAATTCATGGAGTGTAGAAAGAGCTTTGCTTGGAAAGGATAACATAAATCTCTTAAAGTTATGCCCACAGAAAAAACCATATACATCTATAGAGCTTCATTCAAAACAATCAAATTACTCATCATCAAAGAATCCAGAAATGAGAAGGAAGCTGCTTATTGCATAGAACGTGCAAAGTTCTTTTGTTTGATCTGGAATGTTATTCATGGTCCTGGGAGGATTCTCTGATTTCCAAGGAGTGGACACAACATAGCACAGCATTAGCAACTGTGCAGCGTGCTTCATTGTGTCTCATGCCTTCCCAGCAACAGGCTATTGCTCTTAACTCTACCCTTCTGGACCTTGCAAGCTGAGATTGCCATACAAATGCATCTTTAATACTGAGTCCTTATCTGAAACAAAAATTTCAAAGTCTGTAAAGTGGTATGCAACCTTTGCTTCCTTCCAAACATCCTTGCATTTGCTCGGTGCATTTGCTGCATTTTTTCTTGTCCAATTTCCAAGCCCTGCTTTTAAGCAGTCTTGCCAAGCTGAGTTGTCAAGTCAACCTCCTGGCGGGAGTCCCACCAGAATATGTTGCTTGCCGTAGTTTGTGGTGCTGGCGGTTGAGGGATTGCTTGCTTGTATTGCTGGTCAGTCACCAAATATGGCCTCCTGCTTCACCATCTTCTTGCCCTTTTCTTATCTCCTTTTCTCTTACACTCCCACACAAGCTCTTTGCTCTTTCTTAGCCTTTGTTTCTGTAAACTAAGGGCCTTGTTGAGGTGAGGTTGCCTCTGGATTTCCACACATTGTTGAAAATGCCAGCCTGGCTCATTTAGCCAAGCAACTGGATCGCCAGTGTGGATCCTTGGAAGTAAACTGAGTGAGTGAAGGCATGAGCCCATCTCAGATTTCTCAAGCTGTGCTGAGCCATGGAGAAGAGGGGTGTCCTGGCTGCAACTGTTTTTCCAAAGCACAGACAGCAATTGTAACTTTGCTTCCCCAAACATCTATGCAGGAGAAAAACTATAAGCACCTGAATATAGAAAGAGCTGAAGGTAGAGCTGTGGCCTGACTATTGATGGGATGACCCATACAGGAATATTGTCATACAAACATATAGATAAATTACATAGTGGGTAATTCAATGAAAGTTGTCTCATTCATTCTACATTTTCTGCACATATTTCTCAAAGGTATCCAAGACACTTCAGAGAAAAGGGTTAGGAATTCAGATTGGAAGAATTTTCATCTTCTTTTCTCCCCATTGCATTATCTGCTCCCTTCCTTTCCATGCAGTGCCTTCCCAGATTACTCAATCCATTTTTGAAGGGGTTCTGCAATTTCCTGAACTAGAACATACTCCCCAGATGGGTTTGCCCATTGGCTACACCAAAATGTGTTTAGTAATAGGCTAAGTCTTTAGAAAGTATATCTGGCTATTTAAATTGACATTTACGGTACATTGAAAAGCGAGCCTGATATTGGGAGGTAAAAGAGTTGCCTTGAACTGCAAGATGACTGGCATATAAATTTCATGAATGAATGAATGAATGAACAATTATGTCTGATGTAGAAAGGTAAAATAGATTTTTCCTGAACTCAAAGGAGGAATTCTCTAGAGCTGAATGTGTAACATTCTGGATGGACAGATCCTGTACCTGGTATCCTGTAGCAGGTCAGGTTACACTAAAAATGAGTTCAGTTAACTTCCAGCACCTGGCTAATCTTATCTTGATAAGATAAGAAGGATCAGTTCTTGTTAGGGACTGAATAGGAGACCACTGGGATTTGCAAGACTGAAGGTCCATATTGCTATCTGAGGAGGAGAGACTGAAGCTGACGGCTGTAGGAGTCCATCTTGGGCTCTGTATTCTTTTCCTTAGACACATTCCTACCCTTAATATAGCTACTAATTTATCTGTATCTTCTTCTTTTTTTATTGCTACTTATGTTTATATTATAACGTGTAGCTAAAAGTATTTAATTGCTTTGTCCAATAAATTATTTCAAGTTTTATTGCCTAAAACCTTTTGTCATATATGGATGGGGCAAAACAAGGCCTACTTTGGGACAGTCAAACAATATATCAGACTGCCGCAGTGACAAACTACTTCTGTGTTACTGCTGAGCAAATATGGCTATTTTGAACCAAACTCTTAGAATAACAAAACAACAGAGTTGGAAGGGACCTTGGGGGTCTTCTTGTCCAGCCGTCTTGCTCAGGCAGATACCCCTGGCCTGGCCTATACCATTTCAGACAAATGGTTGCTCAATCTCTTCTTACAAACCTCCCATGTTGGAGCACCCACAACTTCTGGAGATCACTCATTGATTGATTGCTGTGTTATCAAAGCAGTGCCAATTCTTAGCAAGCTCCAGGCAAAACCTCTTCAGGATACACCAGGCCCTTCAGGACCCCCAGTCATGCACTCATTGCTGCTCTGATGGAATGCACCTGTCTTGTTTCTGTTCCTCTCCTTCCTCCCATCTTTGGTAGTTCTATGGAGTCAGGTCTTCACTTAATGTTCTATGTTTATTTGTGACCATGTCTGAAATCTCAGTTGATTTCTTCTGTGATCTATTTGTGGGGTTCTTTGAGTGTCCCTGGTGTTTTCAAGAATGATCATATGGCTAGAAGGGACCTTTGAAGTCTTCTAGTCCAATCCCCTGCCCAAGGTGTGGAAGTTCTCCAGCAGCTCCTTGGCTGCACCATCTGCACCACTTCATCTGTCTGCACTTCTTCTGGGGACCCTTATACGCACTGAACCCCTCTGTGCATTTCCTCTGTGGGAGATGTGGGCTCTAGAGGCAGTTTGGAAGCCCTATTGAGGGAGGCTGCAGCTTTCCATTGAAGAGTCTCTCCCAGGAGAAGGGGGCATGGAAGTCACGTGGGAGGTAAATTTCAAAAAGGCAGCATTCTTTAACCCGCCTGAGAGGAAGCCTTGCTGACTTTCGTGGACTTTCCTCAAAATAGGCAGATACAAGATTGCCTTGTGAAGGGGCTCAGAGAAGAACATTCTGTAACTTGGGTCATCACACAAGGTTTAGAAAAACTTTTTTCTAGATACTTTCCCATGTTTAAATACACCCTGAAAAATAGGCTATATTCTCAGCCCTTTGATGTGGGAAATATTGGGCTATAGCAGGGGTCAGCAACCCATGGCTCTGGAGCCTCTTTCATCCCTCTGCTGCCGCTCCTTGCTGCCAGTCAGCTCCACAATTGATTGGGCTTTTGGTTAGGACCGGTAGAAGAAAAAGGACGTCATGCTAGGAGGAGACTCTGTGGTGCAGGAACCAGTCTTCTGGTCAGCTTCAGAATTGAATGACGGGCTTCGGGTCTAGGACCTTTGGGGCTCTTTGAGTGTGTAAGGTTGCCAACCCCTGGGCTATAGTAATGAAATCTTAAACCCTAATAGCATTTTCCTTCCCTCCAGCGATGCAGCACGCACAATTCCGAGAGGCAAACACTGTTCCATTGATTAATACTGCTCACTGTTAGGAAATTCCTCATTTCCAGGTTGGATCTCCCACCAGTGAGCTTCCTCCCTTTGTTTCTTGTCCTGCCTTCAGGTGCTTTGGAAAATAAATTAACCATTCCTCCCTTTAAGCACTGAAAGACTGCTACCTTAAGCTTAGTTCCCTTAGCCTCACCAATGCCATATAGACTAATATGACGACTTCCTATGATCTTGATGCTGTTCCTCTATTGATCTAAACTAGGACTGTATTGGCTTTTTTGGCAGCTGTGGTATACTACTGGCTCATATTTAAGTGATTATGCACAAGGATTCCAAGATCCTTCTCACAGTTGCTTGTATTAAGCCATGTGTCATCTAATCTTTACCAATACCATTGGTTTTTCTTGCCTAAGTGTAAAACCTTTTATCTATGTTGAATTTCTTTTTGTTAGCTAGGGTCCAGTGTTCTAGTCTGTCAAGATCTTTTTGGATCTTGAGCTTGTCCTCTGGGGTATTAGCTGTTCTTACCAGCTTAGTGTCGTTGGCAAATTTGATGAGTTTCCCTCTCTAGTCCCTCGTTTATATTGTTTAGGAAGATATTGAACAGTACTGGACCTAAAACAGAACCTTGGGATACCCCACTGCTTCCCTCCATATGGATGTAGTTCCGTCAAGGACTACATGTTGCATACAATTTGTGAGCCCAGTTACAGACCCACCTAGTGGTGATGGTGTCTATCCTACATCTTTCTAGCTTGCCAAGAAGTAGGTTGTACATCTACTTTATCAAATGCTTTACTGATCCACTAATTTAGTCACTTTGTCAAAGAATGAAATAAGACTTCTCTGGCATGATCTGTTTTTGATAATCCCATATTGGCTTCTGGTTATAACTTTGTTTGCTTTTAAATGTTTGCAGATTTGTTGCTTGATTATCTTTTCCAAGATCATCTCAGATATTGATGTCAGACTGATTGGTCTTTAATTTCCTGGATGTGCCCCCCCCCCCTTTTTTTAAGATAGGCACCACATCAGCTCTTTTCCAGGACTCGTGTAGTTCCCCAGTGCTCCAAGAACTTTGAAAGATATTTATTTATTTATTTATTTATTTATCTTAGATTTCTATACCGCCCTTCTCCCTGGGGACTCAGGGCGGTGTACAGCCAAGTAAAAACACATAATATAAACATTAAAAACCAATTAAAAAGAATATCTAAATTTGGCCCAAAAATTTAAAGAATGGTTTCAATGGTTCTGAAATCATGTCCATCAGTTCCTTCAGAATTCTGGCATGTAGTCCTTAAGTTTAGTTTAGTTTACTTTATTGTCATTGCACATCATACAACGAAATTAAATGCCATCTTCAGTGTACATTATAACTATAAAAATACTATAAAAATACATATAAATATAAATAATATATAAATATAAATATAAAATATAAATATATAAAATAAAATAAAATAAAAATAAATAAATAAATATAAAAATACTATAAAAACTATAAAAAATAAAACAAACACACATCCTTCACATTCTGTATAATTGAAATTGAAAACCCTATATTGCATTAATATTGCACTATGCCGTAGAATTCAATACAGTTACTGCCCTGGGATAGAAGCTGTTTTTCAGCCTATTTGTCCTTGTTTTTATTATCCTGTACCGTCTACCAGATGGTAATAGTTCAAAAAAAAAAGGGTGCCCAGGATGAGATGGATCTTTAGGAATGTTTTGAACTTTCTTAGGGCAGCGGGAGCTATAAAGCTCTTCCAAAGAGGGAAGAAGGCAACCAGTGATCCTCTGGGCAATGACGTTAACCCTCTGGAGTGCTTTCCTATCTTCCACTGTGCAATTGGCAGACCATACACAGGTGCAGTAAAATACTCTCTAGTGCAGCGGTAGAAGGTCACCAACAGTTTTTCATTCAGTTATTTCCTGAGAAATTTCAGGTAGTATAATCTCTGCTGGGCCCTTTTGACCAGTGCTGCAATGTGAGTGCCCCAGGTCAGGTCCTCTTTTATGATAACACCCTGAAACTTAAAACTGGCCACTTGTTCCACTCAAGTCTCCATTGATAAGCAAGAGCTGGATGTCTGATCTATTCCTTCTATAGTCCACTAAAAGCTCCTTGGTCTTATTTGTGTTAAGGACCAAGTTATTGTCTCCACACCACAAAGAACATGGTGATTTGAATCCTAGTGAGGTGATGGGTGTTCTCTTACCTTATTTTTGCATATTTTAATTTGCATTCCTAACCTGTCTTTTATGGTCCTCTTTTTGGTAAGTTGAGATATGTTTTCTTTTTGTATGAAGACAAATGCAAAGCATGAATTAAGCAGTGCTGCTTTCTCTCTACTGCTTGTTATTTCTTTCCCATCTTCTCCCAAAGAAGTAACGGGCAGTAGAGAGAAAGCAGAATTGTTTAATCTGTGCTTTGCATCTGTCTTCACACAAAAAGAAAATAGAATATGACATTCTGTTTCTATGTGAAACAGAAATAGCATACATTTATCAAATTCAGAAAGCATTTCACTCTGCAGAGCTATGTTAATTCCCACAAAATAATTCTCACTTTCTTGTCTTTCTTCTTAAGAACTAGCTAAAGAAATGTCACCATTTTCCTTTATTATCTTGTGAGCTGGAAGAAGAGAAGGAGTGAGATCAGCCCCAGAAAAGCAACATCTTTTTTGAGCAGTTGCTATGGCAATTATTCCTCACCACTTGATTGTCCCAACATATTTTGGAGAAGAAACTCTTTTAGACATTGCAAGTATTGGGACATTACAAAGTCTTATGACCTGTATCTCTCCTGCTCTCTCTTTCCATATATTCTTTTTTCACTATCTGACCCAGATGTCATGGCCAGCGATACGGAGCCCAATATTTGAGTCCACTTCTCAGGACAACAAACCAACTTCAGGAGGTAAATTGCTAGGTCTTTTTAGGTAGCGTAGCCCAGTGGTGAAATTTTTTTTACTACCGGTTTTGTGGGCATGGTGTGGCTTGGTGGGCGTGGCAGGGGAAGGATACTACAAAATCTCTATTCCCACCCCACACCATGGGAAGGATACTGCAAATCCCCATTCCCTCCCCACTCCTGGGGGAAGGATACTGCAAAATCCCCATTCCCACCCCACTCTGGGGCCAGCCAGAGGTGGTATTTGCCAGATCTCCGAACTGCTCAAAATTTCCGCTACCGGTTCGTCGGAACCTGCTGGATTTCACTCCTGGCACAGCCCCTTGAAACCAGATCAACTCTATAAGAATCCACCCAACCAGGAAAGATCAAGCAGAAAAGGTAAACAAAAAGTCAAGACTTCGACAGCATAGAAACGGAAACCGAAGATATATATTAAATTACTTGAATCCCACCACTGTATATAAGGCAGATTGCATTCTGTACAAAAACGAGGGTTCCTTCATTGAGCTGTCACCACACTAATACAGATAATGGAGAGGACTAATAAACTGGCCTGGTGGAATCCTCAAAATGGGTCTCCAAATTTGGCAGCTTTAAGACTTGTGGACTTTAACTCCCAGAATCTCTCCAGGACAGGAGAAGCGGTAGTTGTTTTTGGAAGACGCTCTGGCCAACAGCACTAAACGGGAAGAGGGGGCCGGCGCTAATAGGTGTTTCCCGCTCTAGGAAACAGCACTCTCTGGCTGAGCGTCTGGGAGGGCGGGAGACGTTTTGGCGGGAAGGATATGCAACGCCTCTTCTCGGCCTCGGAAGCTCTGAGGGAGCGGAGCCCCGCCCACTTCTCCCCTGAAAACGGGGGGGGG
>WNWU01000148.1:0-23651 GCA_012654045.1 Ptyas mucosa
TGTCAGCCTCCGCCTTCCTGCTTGGCTGCCATAGAAAGAGGGAGGGGGGTATGTGGGCTGTGGGGGTGCGAAAATGAAACTTATTTAGATGCTAGTATGCTTAGGAGGGGAAATCGAAACCACTGTTATTGGGCCAACCATCGTGACATTCCTGATTGATGATGCAGGCAGACGTGTTTCCACCTGACCCCTAGAAGACCTGTGGATTGGATGATTTATGATGGACAATGGGAGGGGATGATTTGTATATGCAGGCTCGCGGGAAAAAACCTTAGTTTCAGCTTCGCTTGGTTGCGTTCATTTTCTATGCCAGTAAAAATACAGAAATTCTAATATAATGGAGTCTGGTCTTTTCTTTCCTGGTATTTGAAGGAAGCATACCTCACATTAAGCTGAAACTCACTTTTCCAGCTATCCCGGATAAACACCGAGGGGGCTGAAACCAAAATTATGTCTGACCAGGAGTCTGAAGAAGAACAGATGGGAGCATACGGCTCGCCCCTGACCTCTCTTCAGACGGAACGGGAGACAGCCGAACGAATGGAAGAATTGCAGCTGAGGGAGGAAGCTGATGCTGCTAGATGGTCAGTAGGAGTGGGAAGGTTTCCAGAACAGGGGAGGACCCCCTGGGGAGTAACCAGCTCCAGACCCCGCCATGAGGAAGCCGTGTGGATGCAGGAGCAAAAGGAAAGCCTAATGATGGCACAGGCTATACAGCTCATCCACGATGTTGAAGAAAGCCGGAAAACCCGTGAGTCTTATGGGATCCCTATGGGGAAAGGAAGAGTTTACCCTAGGGGAGAGCCAAGAGAGAGTGTGTGTGGGGGAGGAGAAGAAGAAGAAGCTAGAGGAGAAACGGTTCAAACCTCTGAGGGCCAAGAGAGAGATGCAGCAGCCCAAGGGGTCCCGGCCTTGCCGGTCCCCACCCCCTGCCAACGGAAAAAACCAAAAATTCCCCCCCCCCCGACTGGAAAATATGATGGAAACCCAAAAACCCTGGGGCTTTTCCTGACCCAAGTCTGGAACCACATGTAAGATTGGGGGGAAGAATACTTATCAGATGCAGCCCGAGTGAGATGTGTCACGAACGTGCTAAAGGGAGTAGCAGCTAATTGGATGGTGGTCCTCCACAATAACAACTCCCCCCTGCTGAGAAATTACAATCAGTTTATGACGGCCCTTAGAAGGCGTTTTGAAGACCACCTAGCTGAGCGGAAGGCGAGGCTCAGAATGAAGGGTATCCAGCAGGGCCGCCGGTCGGTGGCAGAATATACCCAAGAGTTTCGTGAGCTGGCACCTTACATGACAGGGTGGTCAGAGGCGGCCTTATTAGAGAGTTTCAAGGATGGGCTAAATGAAGAAATATACAAAGACTGCAGGGCCCGGGGGGTTCCTGAAGATTTGCAGTGTTGGTATATAGCGGCTGAAGATGTGGAAATTGAGCTGGCCCGAAGCCGACTCCGAGGAAGCGGTGCGAGAGAACCGTCATCCTCTAATTATCGTAAAGGAGTGCCAAAAATGGCCGCGGGGAGAGCGGAATTAAAACCCAAATCAAAGCCTTTCACATGCTTCAAATGTGGTAAAGAAGGCCATCGGGCTGCCGAGTGCTTCTCTAAACCAATGCCAAGGTCTACTGCCCCGGTTCCTAAGAAAAGCGACAAAGTGCCCACGAAAGCTCGCGCAACCGCTCTGGAAGGAGAAGTCGTTGAGTTCGCTCCCCGCAACCAGGGTGAGCTGGGAGCTCCGACCACCACAGAGGACAGCAGAACGGACTCCGACTCCGACTCCAGCGACCTGGTGAGTCATACCGAGACCCCTATGCTCATCCCCATAGAACTAAGGGTGCCGTCCACAGGGACACAGGCGCAGGTATTAGCGTTATTAGACTCTGGGTGCACTAGGTGCATAATCAGCCCGAAAGTGGTGGAGAAAATGGGCCTAAGACTTAAAACCTTAAAAAGACCCATTGCATTCTGTCAACTGGATGGATCGATTTCGGGAGGGGGTCCGGCCACCTTTGCAACTGAAACGATTGAGATGCAGTTGGGGAATCACATAGAGACCCTCAGGTTCATTGTGGCCTCTGGCATGGAATGGCCCCTCATCCTTGGACTACCCTGGCTCCGTAGATGGAACCCACGGGTTAATTGGAAGACGGGGGTTTTGCGCTTTCGCACCAAAAATCCTGAACGAGGAAAGAAAGAAATCCCTCTGGAGGATGGGACAAAACCCGAAAAGGCAGAAGTGACCATGGGTCACATTGAAGGGGAGGAAAAGATTCCAAAAGAGTACTGGGATCTTAGGGAAGTTTTTAGCGAAAAAGCTTCAGATACCCTACCCCCTCATAGAACTACGGACTGTACCATTGAAATTCTGCCCGGGGTGAAGCTCCCTAAACCAAAATTATACTCCATGACCCCGCGAGAACTGGAGGAACTGCGAAATTTCATTGATAATCTACAGCGGGGTTTTATACAACCAGCCCGACCCAGGGTGGCGGCGCCAGTAATGTTCCAAGAAAAGAAGGATGGGTCTTTTAGGCTAGTAGTTGACTACCGGAACCTGAACGCCATTTGTGTGGAAAACGTTTACCCCTTACCACTTATGAAAGACATGTTAGCTCACTTAGGAAAGGGGAAGGTTTTCACCAAACTGGACTTATGAGAGGCCTACTATCGAGTGAGAATTAGAGAAGGGGATGAATGGAAAACCGCATTCAATTGCCCCTTGGGATGTTTCCAATTTAGGGTGCTCCCTTTTGGACTACAGGGAGCCCCTGCGGTGTTCATGCAATTGATCAATGAAGTACTGCATGAGCACCTATACAAAGGGGTATTGGTCTACTTGAATGACATTCTTATCTACTCCGAGAACATGAACGATCATGTCAAATTGGTGCAAACTGTCCTGAAAAAACTCAGGGCTGCTGAACTATATGCCAAACTTTCTAAGTGTGAGTTCCACCAAAGCAAAATTGACTACCTGGGGTATCGCATATCGCATGAGGGAATAGAGATGGATCCTGGAAAGGTCAAGGCAGTAATGGAATGGGCTGCACCACGTACCCGCAAGCAACTGCAGAGTTTCCTGGGATTTGCTAATTTTTATAGACAATTTATCCCCTGTTTCGCCAAAATCGCTCTACCCATAACCAATCTTTTAAAGACAAAAGGAGAATTAAAACCAAAACCCTCCCGACCCCTTGAATGGACTATGGAGTGCCAGGCAGCATTCGAAAAGTTGAAACGACTGTTTGCTGCTGAACCAGTTCTCAAACACCCAAACATGGAAGAACCTTTTGTAGTACAGGCAGATGCAAGCGACGTGGCCGTGGGGGCGGTTCTCCTGCAAAAAAATGCCGAAGGGAATTTACAACCCTGTGCTTACACCTCTCGGAAACTGTCCGAAACTGAAAGGAGATGGGCCATATGGGAGAAGGAAGCTTTTGCGGTGCGCTGGGCTTTGTTAACATGGAGACATTTTCTGGAGGGGGCTAAACATCCGTTCGAGGTTTGGACTGACCATAAAAATCTAGAAGCGTTGAAAACCCCGCGTAAACTATCACCAAAACAAGTTCGTTGGGCCCAACATTTCAACCGGTTTAATTTCACCCTGCGATATCTTCCTGGAGGGAAGAATTTCATGGCAGATGCACTCTCCAGACTGCCTCAATACAACAGCACAAAAAAAGAGGTGGTGCGTCCTATCATCCCTTCGACACAACTAGCAGCGCCAGTAACTACCAGAGCACAAAGTCCGATCCGGCTCTCTTGGGCGATTTGCTTCAAAAACTACGTGAAGCCCTGAGAACGGATGAATGGTTTCAAAATCATTCAAATGAATGCACTCTCCGTGATGGACTACCCTGGATTGGGGCTAAATTGTATGTTCCTGCCAGCTTGAGAACAACAGTGTTGCAGTACGCTCATGACGCCAAAATGGCGGGGCATTTTGGGTTTGTTAAAACTTTGCAACTCGTCAAGAGACAATTCTGGTGGCCTGCACACAAAAAGGACATAGGAGCATACGTGGCAAGCTGCCCGATATGTGCCTCTGCTAAAAGACCTCCAGGGAAAACCCCTGGCTTACTTCAAAGTGTGGCAAGACCTAGCGCCCCTTGGAAGGAGATATCCATGGATTTTATCGTTGACCTACAGGAGAGTGAGGGGTGCACAGTAATTTGGGTGGTAACAAACTTATTTTCCAAACAAGTACACTTCATTCCTTGTTCCAAAATCCCTTCAGCTAAAACCCTTGCAAAATTGTTCATTCGACATGTTTATCGATTGCATGGAGCTCCTAAGCGGATAATTTCTGACAGAGGTGTACAATTTAGTCCAAATTTTGGAGGGAATTTTTAAAATTGATAGGCTCCGCCCAGGGGCTAAGCTCCGCCCACCACCCTCAGAGAAATGGGGCTTGTGAAAGAACCAATGGCATGCTAGAGCAGTACCTGAGATGTTACATAAATTACCAACAGGACGACTGGGTAGATTTGTTGCCATTCGCTGAGGTGGCATATAATAACTCCATTCATAGCAGCACCGGGTTCACTCCATTTAAGGTTGCATCGGGCCAAGATTTTGTTCCTATTCCCGAGTTGCCTCAGGGGGATCCACAGAATCCTTCTTTGATTGAGTGGATTGAACAACTCAGAAGTACTTGGGCTGTAACTCGAAAAGCGTTAGATGAGGCCCACCAAGCCCATAAATCTCAAGCTGACAAAAAAAGGTGTTCCCCACAGGTCTATAAAGTGGGTGATAGGGTCTACCTTTCCACCAAGTATTTGCAGACCTCTCAAAAATCTAAAAAGCTTGGACCTAAGTATGTAGGTCCATTCCCCATCATTAGACTTATTAATGCAGTCACAGTCGAGTTGGAGCTACCAAAAACCTTGAGACGGATCCACCCTGTGTTTCATGTTAGCTTGTTAAAACCAGAGCACCTATCTCCTTTGCGCCCAGGTCAGGCCCCTGCACCCGTCCCCATTTTAATAGAAGGAGAGCAACATTTTGAGGTAAAAGAGATCCTGGACTCTAGAAAACATCATGGTAAGGTGCAATACCTGGTGGCCTGGAAACATTTCCCATTATCGCAAGCTGAGTGGGTGAACAAATGGGATGTCAGGGCACCGAAGAAAGTACAATTGTTTCACACCAAGTATCCTGATAAACCATAATAGTTGTGTTATATTGTTTCTCTTTGTTGTTTCTCTTTCCCTATTTAGGACTAACGTCCCTGTTGCAGAGGGGCCGAATGTCAGCCTCCGCCTTCCTGCTTGGCTGCCATAGAAAGAGGGAGGGGGGTATGTGGGCTGTGGGGGTGCGAAAATGAAACTTATTTAGATGCTAGTATGTTTAGGAGGGGAAATCGAAACCACTGTTATCGGGCCAACCGTCGTGACATTCCTGATTGATGATGCGGGCAGACGTGTTTCCACCTGACTCCTAGAAGACCTGTGGATTGGATGATTTACGATGGACAATGGGAGGGGATGATTTGTATATGCAGGCTCGCGGGAAAAAACCTTAGTTTCAGCTTCGCTTGGTTGCGTTCATTTTCTATGCCAGTAAAAGTACAGAAATTCTAATATAATGGAGTCTGGTCTTTTCTTTCCTGGTATTTGAAGGAAGCATACCTCACAGGTTGAGTTCTGTGTGTCTCCCAGAGGTGCTCTTGGAACTCTCTCGAACTCCACCGATGGCACGGGCCTCTCTTGTTGGATATTTATTCCTTCCTCCCCCAGCTGGAACAGTGGACTGTCGCTGCCATCGAGAACTCTCTCCTGGACCCCAGATAAGTGTCCTCTGTCTCTAGTCGGGTTTGAGTGTAGTCTCTGTTGTTCCTTTGTGTTTTGTGTAGGGCTTGGTTTGCATCTGTGGTTTCTATGTGAAGTTTCTTTTCTCGCTCTTGGGTTTCCTCTTGTGAATCGTGTTCTTTTCTAACTACTCAGACTTTGAGCTGATCTATGTGTCTTTTCCAGCTCCAGCCGTCCTCAGTTTCTATCCAGTAGGATAGAGGGCCTGTAATTTGCGTTATTTCTGCTGGGACCCATAAGGGGTTTCTGCTAAAATTCTTTGTGTACACTTTATCCCCTACCTGGAACTGTCTAACCTTACTGGTGGAATCCACTAGTTTCTCTGTGCTGTAATGGGGGTGTAGTCTGTCTAAACTAGACTTTAGTTTCCTCCCCATTAGCAGTTCTATGGGATTCTTGTGTGTGGTGGTGCTCAGTGTTATGTGTTGTATACTCAGCAGTTTATCTATCTTTGCCTGTATGTCTCCTGGGCCCAATCTTGCTAAAGTCTCCTTGGTCGTTCTCACCGTCTGTTCCGCCAATCCATTAGTGGACTGTTTTCCCGAGGCGGATAGTGCATGTTGGATTCCTTGACTGGCTAAAAACATTTCGAATTGGTTAGTTGTGAACTGGGGCCCGTTATCTGACACTACCAAATCAGGCAACCCATGTGTTGCGAACAGTCTCCGGAGGACTTGGATGACTGCTTTTGTTGTTGTTGATGGCATTAAATTTATCTCTAGCCATTTAGAGTAAGCATCCACGACAAATGTGTTTCCTTGGTAGGGCCCCGCAAAATCTATGTGTATGCAGGACCAAGGGGTCCAGGGATTTTCCCAGTCATGTGTGGGTGCTGGGCTAGATTCCTGGCATGGTGTCGCTACTCATGTCTCTATTTCTTTGTCCATCCCCGGCCGCCAGACGTAGCTTCTGCCAAGTGCCTTCATCTTCCCTATTCCCGGGTGTCCCTTGTGTAATAATTCTAATATATCATTTCTTAATAATTTCGGAATTATAACTCTGTCCCCCCCACAACAGACACCCTCTCAACCCTGATAGTTTGGTTTGTCTCATCCTGAATGGTTGAAATTCAGCGTCTATGTCCGTCTCAGGCCATTCTTTCCAGACCCAATTCAAAACCCGCGCCAAAGTCCCGTCTCTTGCCGTTTCTCTCGCGATGTCTGGAGCCGAGAGTTGTATGTTCTCCATGAGCAACGTAGTGGTGGCTGGTGCCGGGTCTTCCACTGGTTCCGGAAGTGGACTTCTCCTGAGTGCATCAGCGTGGTCGATGGTCTTTCCCAGTCTGTACTTTAGCTGGTAGTCGTAGGCTGCGAGGAATTCCATCCACCTTGGCATTCTTGGGGATAGGATAGGGTGGCGTAGGTTTATCTCCTGCAATAATCCCCAGGAGCGGCTTGTGGTCTGTGATTAGTTCGAATCTTCTTCCATATAGGTACTCATGGAATCTTTTGATGCTAACCATGGCAGCCAATGCTTCTTTATCTAGCTGGCTGTAGTTTCTTTCCGGCTTGGACAGTGTTTGTGAGTAGAAGGCGATGGGGGCTTCTCTGCCACTTGGCATGCAATGGCTTAACACGATTCCAATGCCAAACGGAGACGCGTCGCAAGTCAGTCTTAATGGCAACGTTCCACTATACTGCACTAATAGGCTGTCCAAAGTTAAAAGTCTTTTTAACTGTTCAAACGCGTTCGTCTCCTTCTTCCCCCACATCCATTCCATTTTCTGATCCAGTAGCCAGTGTAATGGCTCAGCAATTGTAGCTTTCTGCGGCAGGAAAATATTGTAAAAGTTCAATAACTCCAAAAATGCCTGCAGCTCTGTTTTATTGGTGGAGGTTGGTGCCTGTCTGATTGCTTTAAGTTTGCCTTGGGTGGGTCGTATCCCCGAGCCATCGATTTGGTATCCCAGAAATTCCACTTGTGTTTCTGCTAGTTGGCACTTGTCCCTTTTTACCTTTAACCCCACCTCTTGGAATCTGGTTAGCACTGCCCTTAACCGCTGCTGCAGTTGTTTCTGATCGATGGCCGATATCAGCACATCGTCAAAATAGGGAGCGACTCCTTCAATTCCTTGTAGGAGGCATTCCATGAGACTTTGGAACAACCCCGGGCCTATGCTTACCCCAAACTGCAACCGTTTGCATTTAAATGCTCCCCTATGCGTGACTATTGTCTGAGCTTCAGCTGTGGCATCATCTACAGGTAGCTGTTGGTATACTTGGGCCAGGTCGAGCTTTGTGAATATTTTCCCTTGTCCCAAGGAATGTAATAGGTGTTGCACAACAGGTATTGGGTATGCACTCTGTTGTAATGCTTTGTTCAGGGTACTCTTGTAGTACCCTCAGAGGCGCACTGACCCATCCGGCTTTGTGGGGGTTACTATCGGTGTCTCCCACTTAGCATGGTCCATTGGCTCCAATACCCCTTGGGCAATGAGTTTATCCAGTTGCTCATCAATTTTGGGCCACAGAGCAAAGGGAACCCTCCTAGGCTTAACCCTGACAGGGGTAACTTGGGGATCTAGATTAAATGATATTGGGGACCCCGTGTACTTGCCCAATTTCCCATCAAAAACGTCTGTGAAGTCCCTTATCAGCTCTTCTTTCCAGCCGTTGTCTTCGAGTTGGTTGATCCCAGTTACTGCTAGTCTCAGAGGTTCGAACCGCTCCAGACCCAAAAGGCTAGGTCTGTCCCGGTCCACTATGGTGAGGGGCAGTTTCCCCTGGAAGTCTTTGAACCTTACATTGAAATTTCTGATGCCTAGCACTGGAATCCAGTTCCCCTGATAGTCTTTCAGGGTGAGTCTTTGATGCTTGAGTGCGCTGGTTGTGAGGCTGGGGATTAATTGCTTGATGGTCATCCAGGAGACCATGGACAGGCATGACCCTGAGTTGACCTCCATTTTGCATGGTCTCTCCTTGATGTAAACGGTCGCCGCCATCTTCTTTGACTTTCCCACACTCGAGTGCCCGACTATTATTGTCTGATGGGTTTTCCCTCTTTCCGATCCATGGTCCTCGCTTCTGCGGTTTCTTCCAAATGTTTGCTTCTGGTTGCCTGTTTGGAATTATCTGGTTCTTGGTGGCGGACTGGTTTGCCTGTTTCTGCGGGATACTGGTTGAGATGCCTGCAGGCTCTTGCAATATGCCCCTTCCAGTCGCACCACTGGTAGATTGCATCTAAGGAATCTGCACTCTGTCCTTGTGTGATTCCCTTCGCATCCTGCACACCAGAACTCTTTCTTTCCTTTGTCTTGGGGTCTCCCCTTCCGTACCAAACGGAGATGATGCACTTCATCCCCCTCTTCTTCTTCCGACTCAGTTTCCACATCCTCGTAGTGGATTGAGGATTCTTCCTTTCCTTGCGGCCCCTTATTCATTTTCTTCATTGTGGCTGTGGATTTCTGGGATGCCTCAGTTGCCATTGCCTTTTCCATAGCCTCTTGAAACGTTATCCTGGGCTTTGCGAGTAAATGGCTTTGCAAAGTGAGGTCCCTCAGCCCCAACACCAAACGATCCCTCATAGCCTCGTCCAGATTGGAGAACTTGCAAGCAGTGACTATTTTGCGTAGTGTTGCTATAAATTCACTTATCGATTCTCCTTCCCTCTGGTCCCTCTGGTAGAACTCGTGCCATCTTACCAGGGATGAAGCTTGAGGTGCGTAGTGTGCTTTCAGGATGCCTTGTAGAGTTGGCCAGGTCATCGTTTTCAATTCTGCCAGTGAGGCTAAAGCTTTTGCCATTTTGAAAATGGAGGCTCTGCAGTGTGTGAGGAAGAGTGCCCTCTTTCTTTGTTCCGATAGGCTTAGCAAGTCGTTTACTTCCAGGAACATGTGGAATCTTTCCATGTACGATTCCCAGTCTTCTCCAGCTGGGTTGAACGGTGCAGGTGGAATGATAGAAGACATCTTGCTTGGCCGTCGAGTTCGATGGCCGCTGATTGCCACATGGAGGTTCAGTAACCTGGTGTCTGGTTGTCCTTCTGAGATCCCACCTTCATCACCAGTGTTGAATAATGGGTGCAGTAAGGACATAGGACACGCACAGCAGTTACATTAGTTTATTCAGCTCCAGTACAGCAATGAAATGCGAGCCACGGCAGCCTCTTTTGAAAGGAGCTGTCCGCAGCTTCAGCCACTGACGTGCTTCTAAATCTCCCGCTCTATTTGCTCCCTTCTAATTGGTCCGTTTTAATTGTCATTCAATACTTTACAGTACTAGTAGTTGATTGATTAATTTCTGGTCATGGTGACCAACCCAGATTGAATCTTGCAGTGTTATCCTGGGATACGTGTATTCACCTTCATTCTTGAGATACAAATGTGTTAATACAAAGAGACAATAATTAAATAAGTGATTCCCCCTTGCAAGGTACCCCAATTGTTTAATGTATTGGGTTCATAGGATCAGCGTTTTAGTTGTAAACTTAGCAGTTCTATGTATCTTTAATGTATACATTTGAAGCCAGGAGGAAATACGACAATTTCTGATTGGGATCCCAATGGCCTGAGTAAATAGAGATTTTTCTGAAGCTCCAATCACCTCTTTTGTATTTCAAAGAATAACCTTAAGAAGTTCCCCAACTACCTGAAGCACCCCAGACAAACTAGCTTTATTAAATCAACTTGACAGTAAGTACAATCAGTCAGTGAAACCACTTGCCTTCAAAAGTTGTGGGTGCTCCAACACTGGAGGCTTTTAAGAAGGGCCTGGATAACCATTTGTCAAAAATGCTCTCCAGCTTGAGCAGGGGGTTGGGCTAGAAGACCTCCAAGGTCCCTTCCAACTCTATGATTCTGTTATTTTCTATTAACTCCACCCAGAAGCTATAAGAGAACCAAGGGAACAAAAGGTGCACAGCCAATGGTGGGTTGCCTCCGGTTTGCACCGGTTCTATAGAACCGGTTATAAAACCAGCAGGAGTCTCTGCGCATCGACCCCGACATCACTAGAACGCTTCTGCATTGCAAACCAGTAGTAAAGGTAGGTAGAACCCACCCCTGTGCACAGCCTTATGTCAGGCACTGATTTTTATTTTATTTATTTTATTTTATTTTATTTTTATCATACTTATATGCCGCCCTTCTCCCCAAGGACTCGGGGCAGCCCACAACAATAAAACAACTAGACAGTAAAGTGAATACTAAAATAATCCAATTAAAATCCCCACCGGTTAAAACTAAAACTCCCAGCAGATCAGGAGATTTGTTGAAAAAGCCACGTCTTCAGGTCACCATGGAAAGAGCGGAGGTCGGGTGCCGTCCGGAGCCCAGTCGGTAACTCATTCCAGGGGGTCGGTGCGGCCACAGAGAACGCCCTCATCCTGGATGCCAACAAGCGACATTGTCTGGCCGATGGCACCCGGAGGAGGGCAGTCCTATGTGAGCGCACTGGGCGGTGGGAGGCCGGTAGGAGGTGATCCTGCAAGTACCCTGGGCCCATGCTATGAAGGGCTTTATAGGTAAGTACCAGCACCTTGAAGCGGATCCGAAGAACTACCGGCAACCAGTGCAGCTCGCGCAGGAGAGGTGTAACATGGGAGTAACGGGAAGCTCCCATAATAACCCACACGGCCACATTCTGGACCAGCTGGAGCCTCCGGGTGCACCCCAAGAGCAGCCCCATGTAGAGGGCATTGCAGTAGTCCAGACGAGAGATAACGAGAGCATGAGTGACTGTACAGAGGGCATCCCTATCTAGGAAAGGTCGCAACTGGCGCACCAGGTGAACCTGCGCAAAAGCCTCTCTGGTCACAGCCGTCAGGTGGTCAACTAAGGACAGCCGCGAATCCAGGAGGACGCCAAGATTGCGAGCCCTTTCAGAGGGAGTAAGCAACTCCCTTCCCAGCAAGAGTGATGGGGTCGCTAGATCAGGGGGTGCCGGCATCCACAGCCACTTCCTCTTGGAGGGGTTGAGTTTGAGCCTGTTCCTACCCATCCAGACCTGTACTGCCTCCAGGCACTTAGACATCACGGAAAGGGCATCCCTGGATTGGTCCGGGGTGGAGATGTAAAGCTGGGTATCATCATCATCAGCTTCATATAGATGTTAAAGAGCAAGGGGGAGAAAACCGATCCCTGAGGCACCCCACAAATGAGAGGCCTTAGGGAGGATCTCTGTCCCCCTGCCCAGACAAATTGCGTGCGACCCGAGAGGTAGGAGGAGAACCACTGTAAAACAGTGCCCCCCACTCCCAACCCCCCGAGTCGTCACAGTAGGATACCACGGTCAATGGTATCAAAAGCCGCTGAGAGGTCAAGTAGGACCAGGATAGAGGAATAACCCCTATCCCTGGCCTGCCAGAGATCATTCACCAGGGTGACCAATTCCGTTTCCGTGCTGTGTCCACGCCTGAAGCCCAATTGGTACGGTCTAGATAATCCGTTTCCTCCAGGAATTTGTTGTGTCTTCGGCTCCCGAGCCCGGACCTTCAGAGGAAGAACCCTCCGAAAGTGAAGAGGAGGAGGAGGCAAGGCCCCCCTCTCCTGGCCCGTCTGGTTTGGCACCATCCCAGGCCCCAGCTGAAAGCCCTGAGGAGGAAAGCTCCTCTGAGTCAGACGTTAATGAGGAGAGGGAGTGGATTAATCCCAGGTGGCGACGATCAGAGAGACGGGCTCAGCAAAGGAGTGGGTGGGGCCGAGCACGAGGTGATGAGTCACAAAGCCAACGCCCCACAAGGTATAAAAGGAGCTGACCTTACCTTGTTGGCTTTTGTGACGAACAAATTATTAACTTGGCTGCTTGTTTCCTGAAGTACTGCATCAGATAAGTGTTTGCTAACCTTAAGACTGTTTGTTTTTGGACATGCCGGAGAGCCTTATCAGGGACTGGCCATGGCAACTCAAAATAACAGCTGTCTTTATCTCTCCCGGGCTCGCTGCCAGCTTGTTGTTTATGAATGGTGAATAAACGACTTTCGTACACTTCTGTTTGTGTGTGTGCTTGTCTGGGCTCCTGAAGCAGGGAGGGGACAGAACAGAATTGTGGAAGTTGATGTGCCACCACAGACTCAACAACCTTTCGCTATAAAGCGAAAGTTGGAGATGGGACGAAAGTTCAAGGAGGCCGGATCCAGGGCAGGCTTCTTGACAAGGGGTCGAACCACCACCTCCTTAAGGATGGCAGGGAAGATCCCCTCCCTCAACGAAACATTGACAATCGCCTGAATCCAGTGATGTTAAAGGAGACAAAATAACACAACCAGAAGGGACCTGGGAGATTTTCTATTCCAACCCCCTGGTCAGGCAGGTGACCCAACACCATACTGGTCAAACAACTCTCCAATCTCTTCTTGAAAACCTCCAGTGTTGGAGCACCCACAACTTCTGAAGCTGTTCCACTGATTCACTGTTCTTTCTGTCAGGAAATTTCTCCTTAGTTCCAGGTTGGATCTCTCTTTAATGATCTTCCACTGGTTACTTTTTGTCCTGCCTTCGGATGCTTTGGAGAATAGGTTGACCCTCTCTTCTTTGTAGCAGCCCCTTAGATATTGGAAGACTGCTATCATGTCGCCCTGTGTCCTTCTTTTCATTAGACTAGACATACCCAATTCCTGCAACTGTTCTTCGTATGTTTTAGCCTCCAGTCCCCTAATCAACTTTGTTGCTCTTCTCTGCTCTCTTTCTAGGTCATCTGGGCTTATATTCAATTGCTAAAATCCCCAAATTTTTGATCCTGGAGGGACCGAATGCTCCCAGCCCAGTGGATCCCACAAAAGATGGAGTAAACCACCCAAAGACAAGTGGGAGCAAAGGTCCAGGAGAACAAGATCAGAGGTGGTATTCAGCAGGTTCTAATCAGTTCTGGAGAACCGGTAGCAGAAATTTTGAGTAGTTCGGAGAACCGGTAAATACCATCTCTGACTGGCCCTGCCCCCATCTATTCTCTGTCTCCTGAGTCCCAGCTGATTGGAAGGAAATGGGGATATTGCTGTAACCTTCCCCTCGAGAGGGGAGGGAATGGAGATTTTACAGTATTCTTCCCCTGCCACGCCCACCAAGCCACGCCCACCAATACATGTCACGCCCACCAAGCCACACCCACAGAGCTGGCAGTAAAAATTTTTGAATCCCCCTACTGAGCAAGATGATAGGCATTCTGTCACCCAGCCATTTTTCTTGTCTAGAGATACAAACAATTTGAAAGATAGATAACTAATAAATAAAGCAGTAGATGATAGAGAATATTGATTGGCACTGGGCTGTTAGTTGGAAGATGGACAGTAGTGACCATCTCCAAAGAAAGAGCTGTGTTCAAAAGTTGGGCTCTGAGAGAGATACGGTTGGCCCCACCATTCCGACAACGATGCAATCCGAGAAGCCTCTGAGACCAAATGAAAATTGCCCCAATAACCACCAAGATACCTGAGCAATAGCACTTAGACTTATATACTGCTTCACGGTGCTTTACAACCTTCTCTAAGCGATTTACAGAGTCAGCATTTTGCCCTCCACAATCTGGCTCCTCATTTTACCAATCTGGAAGAATGGAAGGCTGAGTCGACCTTGAGCCGGTGAGAATCGAACTGGTGGCAGTCGGCAGACTTAGCCTGCAATACTGCATTCCAATCACTGCGCCACCATGTTAACCTAACAAAGCAAAGCCTTCAAAACAAAAGAGCAAACCTAACATAAAAACCGCCATTACCTGACCTGAAATAAACTAAAAGCTCCTTCGTGTCACCACCTTGAAACAACAACAGCAATGTAACCTCTTAATACTGAGATGGAGTTTGGCCTCATCAGTGTGGAATGTTAGTTGGCAGAGGAGATGGCAAGAACCAGAAGGTCAACTGTGAGAGCCCTCAGGAACCTTACCTGTCTTATAGTACCAGAACTTGCTACTCCGAGCATCTACTCCAACAGAAATTGGACCAATCTTGGCCACAGCTTCCTGAAGACCTTTTTCATCCTTCTCCATGATCTTTCCGAATGAGTTACATCTGGTAATGGATTCCTCAGGATCATAGCGACAACTCTCCCCATCCTGCAGAAGAAAACAGTGATCCTAAGAAATTGTTGCCATTGATGGGCTTTCATAGAAATTGTCTCCACTCATGACTCAAACCTTTTCCATCCTATTGCTGGAGGCATTTTCAGGCAGGGACATAGAGCAAAACAGTTCAGTTTGAAGCATGCAGAAGGAAAGGGCTGGGAAATACACAGATTTGATCATTTGATCAAGACCCTGTTGTTCCAACAGGCGGTGCTAAACATATGAACATGTGAATGATCTTTTAAAATGTTATCTAACTCTGGGTTTTATTTAATAAAAATTAAATACGTAATACGTAATAATTTTAATTAGCAATTTTATGATGTTTGTATGTCTATATTCTTCTTGGTTGTACACCGCCTTGAGTCCTACAGGAGAAAGGCGGTATAGAAATATAATAAATAAATAAATAAATAAATAAATAAATAAATAAACAAACAAACAAACAAACAAACAAATAAATAAAATTTATTACCATTCCATCATAAGGGTAGCTTTTCTCTGAATTGATCCCTCCTTGCTTCCGCACAGTTTCAAAAGCTTGGTTCATATATCCACCCCTGCACCCATAGTTCTCCTCGGAACAGTCAATCAGATTTTGTTCGCTCAACGAGACCAGCTTCCCCGTCTTCTTGAAATGCATGCCTTCCAGAGCACCTGTGGCACTGAAGGACCAGCAAGAGCCACATTCACCCTGGGTTTAAAAAAAAAAAAAGCTGGAGTGATTCACTGAGCATCTGAAAACTCAGAATATAGCACAACAAATTTGGAAGGGAACTCAGCGATCTTCTAGTCCAGCCCTCTGCTTGAGCTGGAGACCTTATACCATTGCAGACAAACGGCTATCCAATCTCTTCTTTAAAACTTCCAGTGATAAAACACACAACTTCTCGAGGAAGCTGATTAAATGTTCTCAGTTTATATTCCTTTAACAATTCTCAGTACTTGGTAGTAAGCAGCGGGGCAAAAATGAGTTCTGAAAGGATTAAAGTTTTGGGGATGAAGTTAAGAGAGAAAAGAATTTAGCTTTAATCTGCCAGTCTTTGTGAATCTGTCAAATTCTGACTTGTGGCCCAATGGAGAGATCAGAACCCTCTTCTTTTCCTTCAAAACATCTCTACGTAATAACCAGAATCATCCACTACAACCCACCTGATCCTTGACTTCGGTGACACCACCTTCGGTTCTCCAGTCCACTTGGTCAGGAATATCCGGATCGTCTGAGGATTTGAACGTGATCCCGTTGCCTTTAGTTACATTATGAGAGAGCAGGCAATGCAGCCTCTTGTCAAGCTCTTCATTGGTCTGAGGAGGAGAAGAACAATCTTAACAGATCTCCATTTCCACTCCTCATCTTTCCCTTCAATAAATTTTATCCCATGATCAAATGCAAAGAATATCTGTTATGAACAAACCGAACCTGGTTACCACAGAGGATTTTGTGTTTAGTTAAATCTGCTTAACTACGTAACTACTGTATTCAACTCTTGAATACAACTCATCTGTCTGGAACCCGTACTGCATATTGAACATTAGTACAATTGAGCAAGTGCAGAGATATTTCACCAGAAGTGTCCTCCACTCCTCTGCTCACAACAGAATACCTTGTGCCACCAGACTTGGAATTTTGGCCTTAGACAATTTAGAACTCCGCCATCTTTGGTCTGACCTAAGAGTAATATATATAGTCATCAATATAACATTGGTCATTGGATTCAAGTTCTGCAGTACAGTACAATTGTAAAAGCCATGGACTGGAAAGAGACAAGTTCATGACCACTTCAGTCATGGAAGCTCACTGGGTGCCTTGGGGCTGAGAAAGAGCGAGCGCCCCAATCTCTGCCTTGAGTTTTTTGATATGGGAAGTGGGGATACTAGACTCGGCGTCTGGAACTTCTAGGAAAAGGGACGTCTATGCCTAATAAATAAGTCATTTGCTGAGATTGGTGACTAAAGAAATCTGTTAGAGATAGATGATGATAGGTAGGTAGGTGGGCAGGTAGGTAGATAGACAGACAGACAGACAGACAGACAGACAGACAGACAGATAGATAGTTCGTTCATTCCAGGCTTACCAAATCGCCAAAATGGTTCATGCCAAGCCAGTAGGTGTATTTCCCCAGGTCAGCCTGCTTGTTATGATCTTGGATCATCTGCAAATTCTCTTCCCACACGGCTCTTCGAAAGGATTCTTCCTCCTCCTGGGAAGCCAAGATCGGGAAGATCCCTTAGTCGCATCTGCCTAAACAACTTGCACCTAGAAGATCTAGAACTCATATTCAAGAGCCTTGGTAGTGGAGCAGACTAAAGTGCTGTTAAGTAGCACCAGCTGCCTGCAATTACTGCAAGTTCAAATCTCACCAGGCTCAAGGTTGACTCAGCCTTCCATCCTTTCGAGGTAGGTAAAATGAGGACCTGGATTGTGGGGGCAATAAGCTGACTTTGCGTAAAAAAAAAAGAACACCGCTTGGGGGGGGGGGCGAAAGCCCTACTAAGTAGGTATATACAAAAATATGAAGGCTATTGCTTAACGCATTGTAAGCTGCCCTGAGTCTCCGGAGAAGGGCGGCATATAAATTGAACCAATAAATAAATAAATAAATATTCTTCTCTTCCATAAAAGGAACTAGACTAGAATTCAATTGCCCAGGAATGGACCAAACTCCTTTCAATTTTCATTTAGTACCAGGACATGATTCCTCGCAAAGCATGTCTGAAGACAGATAGCAGAAAGAAAGTTTATCAACATTGCTATTCTAAGTTGAAATCAAGGTATGGAACCGGAACACTTGAAGTGAAAGTAGGATTTTTCTTCCTGTGGGACAGAACCTCCAGAAGACTCTGAGAACATCAGTCGTGACAGCCAACTCTGCCCCCATTGTATCGGAATTCTTCAACCAAAATACAGCAAAATAATAATAATAATAATAATAATAATAATAATAATAATACAAATAAAAATAATAAAAATAATAATTTTATTTATATACCGCCCTCCTCCCAAAGGACTCAGGGCGGTGTACAGCCAAAATTAAAAACATAAAATTATTTATTTATTTATTTATTATATTTCTATACCACCTTTCTCCCATAGGACTTAAGGCGGTATACAACCAAGAAGAATATAGACATACAAACATCATAAATTGCTAATTAAAATTATTACTTAGTTTGGTCAATTAAATAAAACCCAGAATTAGATAACATTTTAAAAATCATTCACATGTTCATATGTTTAGCCCCGCATGTTGGAACATCAGGGTCTTGAGGGCACGGCGGAAAGCACGGAGATCAGGGATGTTCCATATTTCCGGGGGCAGTTCATTCCAAAGGGTTGGAGCCCTCACAGGGAAGGCCCTCCCCCTGGGAGTCGCCAGTCGGCATAATTTAACTGACGGTACCCTGAGTAGTCCCTCCCTGTGAGAACGAACTGGTCAGTGAGAGGCTATTGGTGGCAGAAGATGGTCTCGTAGGTACCCAGGTCCTAAGCCATGGAGCACTTTAAAGGTGATGAGTAACACCTTGAATTGCACCCGGAAGACCACTGGGAGCCAGTGCAGGTCGCGCAAGAGAAGTGTTACATGGGCGCAACCAGTTACGCCCATAATCACCCACATGGCTACATTCTGGACCAGCTGGAGCCTCGGGGTGCTCTTTAAGGGGAGCCCCATGTAGAGAGCATTACTATTGTCCATACGGGAGGTGACTAGGGCATGAGTGACTGTGCGCAAGGCGTCCTGATCCAGAAAGGGACGCAACTGGCGGATCAGGCAAACCTGATAAAAGGCCCCTCTGTCCATGGCCGTCATGTGCTCTTCTAAAGATAGCTGTGAATCCAGGAGGACACCCAAGTTGTGAGCCCTCTCTGTGGGCAGTAAGGTCTCATCCCCAATTGTCAGTGATGGTACCAGTTGACTATACCGGGACGCCAGAAGCCACAGCCACTCGGTCTTGGAGGAGTTGAGTCTGAGCTTGTTTCTCCCCATTCAGGTCTGCATGGCCTCCAGGCAATGGGACATCACAGTAAGGGCATCATTGGGGTGGTCCGGGGTGGAGATGTATAGCTGTGTGTCATCAGCATACTGATGAACACTCACCCCGAAACCACGGATGATCTCGCCCAGCGGTTTTACATAAATGTTGAACAGAAGGGGTGAGAGGACTGACCCTTGCGGCACCCCACAAATAAGGTGCCTCGAGGTCGACCTCTGCTCCCCAGCCAACACAAACTGCGAACAGTCAGAGAGGAAGGAGGAGAACCACTGAAGCATGGTGCCCCCTATTCCTAACCTCTCCAGCCGGTGCAGTAAGATACCATGGTCGATGGTATCAAAAGCCGCTGAGAGATCTAATAGGACCAGGACAGAGGAACACCCTCTGTCCCGAGCCCTCCAGAGATCATCAACCAATGCAACCGATGCCGTTTCTGTGCTGTATCGCGGCCTGAAGCCCGACTGGTATGGATCCAGATAGACAGCTTCATCCAGGTATCGGGGTAGTTGTCGTGCTACCACACTCTCAACAACCTTCGCAACGAAGCGAAGATTGGAGACTGGACGATAATTTGATAATATAGCCGGGTCCAGGGAAGGCTTCTTGAGGAGGGGCTTCACAACCGCCTATTTCAAGGCGGTGGGAAAGACACCCTCACTCAGAGAAGCATTTATAATCCCCTGGAGCCAGCCTCGTGTAACCTCCCGGGAGGCCAACCAGGAGGGACACAGGTCCAATAAATATGTGGCAGCGCTAAGCTTGCCCAGAATCCTGTCCACATCCTCAGGAGCCACGGAGTCAAACTCTTCCCAGATAACACTCTCAAGACCTACCCCCGTCTCCTCCCCTGGATCTACCCAATCGGAGTCCAGGCCTTCCCGAATCTGAGCGACTTTATCATGCAGGAATTGCACAAAATCCTCAGCTCGACCCTGTAAGGGGTCTTCACGCACCCCCACCTATATAATATATGTTATATTATATTATATTATATTATATTATATTATATTATATTATATATAATTATATATATATAATATATAATATAATATATATATAATCTAATAACTATGATAAAATATAATTTTATCATAGCTGAAATTAATTAAAATCATTAAATAGTTTTGGCCGAATTTTAAAACCCAAAGTTAAAACCCAATTTAAAATCATTCAATTAGACAGCCATGCCCGTTGGAACAGAAGGATCTTCGCACAGCGAAAGACCCGGAGATCAGAGATGTTACGAATATCCGAGGGCAATTCATTCCAAGGGCATGAAATTTAACTTCAGTTCTACTGGAGCAAACTCACCTGAGCGTATTCTTTACCGTGAGTGGCCTTCCAGTCTCTCCATGTCCCCTCCAGGGTTGGATCCAAAGCTGTGGACAAGGTCCTCAGGGAGACCAACCAGATCAGGGCTGCCACCGAGATGGACAACATTGTCTTTCTCTAGGAGAAGAGAATAGAGAATACAGGATAGGGTAGGGTAGGGTAGGGTAGAGTAGAGGAATAGAATAGAATAGAATAGAATAGAATAGAATAGAATAGAATAGAATAGAATAGAATAGAATAGAATAGAATACGGAAGGGAAGGGAAGGGAAGGGAAGGGAGGGGAGGAGAGGAGGAGAGGAGAGGAGAGGAGAGGAGAGGAGAGGAGATTAAAACTATTCAATTGCAGTTAATAAATGCATAGATCAAATGAGAATCTCTGGAAAGTTTGAGGGAAGAGTAACCAGCTGGAACCTCACCTCAAGCAGGTTTTTACAGAAGGTAAAGAAGAAGCTGTTAAAGAAAACTGCAGCAGCTCCTTTTATACGCAAAGATATCACTGCCACTTCCCACTGCCTTTAATTGACATTTTACAACCAAAGAGCATATTTCTACAATTCTTTAGAAAGCAAATGTTTTTTTTTTCATTTCAGTAAGATAATGTTCTTTTAAATCTTTCTTTCTTAGAGATTTTATTTGGGCAGGGAAGGTAATCCTATAGTGCAAAATAACTGCAAAAAAAGCCACTGGTTAGTCTGCTGACCTGATTTGTATCTCCTATCCCTGGAAACTTCACTGAGTTTGTGTGGTTGCAACCGTTTTAATGACGGTTAATGAAGATAAATTTCATGTTTGATTTCTATCTAGCTCTTCTGTCTATCTTGATTCTTGAAAAAAGCCTGAGCTCCACACTGCTCCTTCCCCCAAGCAGGAGACTCAAAGACAACTGCAGTCATTACTAATTGTGGGGGAACATGTCAATTGAAGGTCCATCTTTATTTGGGCAAATGTCACGTTGGGTTCTTCAACCTTGAGAACTGTTTATTAATGCTCACACTAAAATGGTTATGATTTGGTATTTATTTTCCAGACATAGCATCTACATGCAATTTCAACAGGCCTAATAAAGTTTTGGCAAACAACTCTGAATTGTCATGCATTTTTGAATGTTTTCATCATGGAAATATGTTTTTTTTTTTGGCGCAGACTTTTGTCTAATAGATTTTAAGCTTATTTGTTCGGCAAAATCTGGACATATTTCCCTTTTGGCTTAGTTTAGACTGGAGGACGAAACATACGATGAACGGTTGCAGGAACTGGATATGTCTCGTCTAACAAAGAGAAGAACTAGGGGTGACTTGATATTCCAATATTTGAGGGGCTGTCACAGAGAAGAGGGGGTCAACCTATTCTCAAAAGCATCTGAGAGTCCTACTGGATACTGGTAAGATCTCATATTAAGAATTACCTGGTGGGAATAAAAGCAGCAAAACGTACATATTTTGCTGCTCTTATTACGTCATCAGATAATCGCCCGGCCGCCCTGTTTAGGGTGACCCGCTCCCTGCTCCACCAGGAAGCATGGGAGGATCCCTTGGAGGGTAGAGCCGAGGATTTTGTTCAGTATCTGCATGACAAAATCACTCAGATTCGGGAAGACCTGGACTCCGACTGGGTAGTTTCAGGAGGGATGACTGAGGCAGGTCTTGAGAATGTTACCTGGGATGAGTTTGATCCTGTGACCCCTGACGACGTGGACAGGATTCTGGGTGGACTGAACGCGACCACATGTTTATTGGACCCGTGCCCCTCCTGGTTAGTGCTGGCTTCCCAGGAGGTGACGCGAGGCTGGCTCCAGGGGATTATAAATGGTTCGTTGGGTGAGGGTGACTTCCCCGTCGCCTTGAAAGAGGCCTCTCCTCAAGAAGCCTTCCCTGGACCCGGCAGTGTTGGCTAGTTATCGTCTGGTCTCCAACCTTCGCTTTGTTGTGAAGGTTGTTGAGAGTGTGGTTGCACGACAGTTCCCCCAGCACCTGGATGAAACAACGTATCTGGATCCGTTCCAGTCGGGCTTCTGGCCTGGGTACAGCACGGAAACGGCATTGGTCGCGTTGGTTGATGATCTCTGGAGGGCTCGGGACAGGGGTTGTTCCTCTGTCCTGGTCCTATTAGATCTCTCAGCGGCTTTTGATACCATTGACCATGGTATCATGCTGCAGCGGTTGAGGGGGTTAGGAAGAGTTGCTGCACAGGTTGGAAGAGTTGGGGGTGGGGGCACCGTGTTGCAGTGGTTCTCCTCCTTTCTCTCTGACCGGTTGCAGTCTGTGTTGGCAGGGGAGCAGAGGTCGACCCCTAGGCCCCTCATTTGTGGGGTGCCACAAGGGTCGGTCCTCTTGCCCCTTTTGTTCAACATTTATATAAAGCCGCCGGGTGAGATCATCCATGGTTTTGGGGTAAAGTACCACCAGTACGCTGATGACACCCAGCTGTACATCTCCACCCCGGACCACCCCAACGATGCCTTTGAAGTGATGTCCCGGTGTCTGGAGGCCGTGCGGATCTAGATGGGAAGAAACAGGCTCAGGCTCAACCCATCCAAGACCGAGTGGCTGTGGTTTCCAACGTCCCAATATAGTCAGTTGACGCCATCGCTGGCTATTGGGGGCGAATCGCTGGCCCCCATGGAGAGGGCTCGCAACTTGGGCATCCTCCTGGATTCACGGCTGTCTTTAGAAGAGTATTGGATGGCCGTGACCAGGAGGGCTTTTCATCAGGTTCGCCTGATTTGCCAGTTGCGTCCCTTTCTGGATCGGGACTCCCTACACACAGTAACTCATGCCTTCGTCACTTCCCACCTGGACTACTGTAACACTCTCTACATGGGGCTCCCCTTGAGGAGCATCCGGAGGCTCCAACTGGCACAGAGTGCGGCCGCGCGGGTAGTTATGGGAGCGACATGGCACTCCCATGTAACACCTCTCCTGCGCGAGCTGCACTGGCTCCTGGTAGTCTTCTGGTTGCGGTTCAAGGTTTTGGTTACCACCTTTAGAGTGCTCCATGGCTTAGGATCTGGCTATTTATGGGACCGCCTACTACCACAAATAGCCTCCCACTGGCCAGTACGCTCTCATAGAGAGGGGCTCCTCCGGGTGCCATCAGCCAAACAGTGTCGACTGGCGGACCCCAGGGGGAGAGCCTTCTCTGTGGGGGCACCCACTATCTGGAACGAGCTCCCCCCGGAGATACGGAGGATCCCGGATCTGCGCACTTTCCGCCGCGCTCTTAAGACTTTCCTATTCCAGCAAGCCGGCCTGGCCTAACCTTTCCCCTTTTCTTTTAAATTCTTTTAAATTGAAAATCTTAAATCTGCTTTTAAATTATTGGGATGTTTTAAATTTGTCTCGGGCTAAATTGTTTAATCTGGTTTTAATTCTGCTTCTAATTTTTGTATTTATGTATTTTATTCTGTGCCTGTTCACCGCCCTGAGTCCTTCGGGAGTAGGGCGGTATATAAATCTAAGAAAGAAAGAAAAGAAAGAAAGAAAGAAAGAAAGAAAGAAAGAAAGAAAGAAAGAAA
>WNWU01000148.1:23661-38249 GCA_012654045.1 Ptyas mucosa
AAAGAAAGAAAGAAAGAAAGAAAGAAAGAAAGAAAGAAAGAAAGAAAGAAAGAAGAGTAAGACAAGAGGTAATGGCTGAAACCTATAAAAAGCGAAACAACCTTTGCTCAATCTTTAGGATCTCCAGGATGAATGTATGAATGTATATAGCATGTGTATTAGTGGTGGGTTGCCCCCAGTTTGGACTGGTTTGCAAGAACTGGTAGTAAAACTGGTGGGAGGCCCCTCCCACCGCCCTGGATGTCGTCATCAGCGATCTGCACATGCGAGGAAGCTTCTGCGCATATGCAGAAGCAAGGCGCACTATCCCGTTGCAAACCAGTAGTAAAGGTAAGTAGAACCCACCCCTAGTGTGTATATGTGTGTTATGTATGCATATGGTTAGATATATACCAGGAATGGGTTCTACTTACTTTTACTACTGGTTCGCAACGGGGCCGCGTGCACGCATGCTGTTCGCTCTCTCTCGTGCTCTTCTGTGCATTTACAGACGCTCCCTGATGACGTTGAGGTTGGTGGGCGGAGCCTTCCACCGGTTTTACTACTGGTTCTATAGAACCAGTCCGAACCGGGGGCAACCCACCACTGATATATAGGTTCTTTTGAGAGCAGGCAACAGAATTTCATTTAAAAAAATGACAATAAAGGTGATCTTATCTTTAATGTGTCCGGCTTCTGAAGATGTGAAAAAAATGCAAAACTTTTCTTCTTTCTTCATCTTCTTGCTTGCTTGCACTTCTTCGTCCACAAGGAGATTGGACTTTGATATGGTTTCCTTTTGTCCCCCAAAATATGTTTACACACCTTTCCTTCTTTTCATTATGTTTATACATTTTTTCACAACTTTCTGTTTTCTTGAGTGACCTACACACAATAATGTATTCCTTCATTCGTATAACGTTCAGGCTGCCCAGTGTCACCAGAGCCTGTAGTACAGTGGTTTAAAGCACCCTGTTATTAACATCTATTAACATCTGCTGCTTGCAATTACTGCAAGTTCGAATCCCACCAGGCTCAAGGTTGACTCAGCCTTCCATCCTTTCTAAGGTGGGTAAAATGAGGACCCAGATTGTGGGGGCAATAAGCTGACTTTGTATAAATATACAAAAGTATGAAGGCTATTGCTTAACGCCTTGCAAGCCGCCCTGAGTCTCCGGAGAAAGGCGGCATATAAATCAAATAAAAAAAAAAATGTTGTTGTTGTTAATTGTGAAGTTGTGTCTGGCCCATCGCAACCCCATGGACAACTTTCCTCCAGACAGCTTTCCTCCAAACATATAACTGCCACTTCCCACTGGATTTAATTGACATTTACACGGAAATAATGTATCTCTAGATATCTTGGGAAGGCAATGTTTTTTTTCATTTCAGTAAGATAATCATTTAAATCTCTTTCTTGGAGATTTTATAGTGGGGGGGGAGGTAATTCTATAAAGCAAAATAGCTGAAAAAAGCCACTGATTAGACTGCTGATCTGATTTGTATCTCCTATGCCTGGAAACTTCACTGACTTTCTGTGGTTGCAACCGTTTTAATGACGGTTAATGAAGATAAATTTCATGCTTGATTTCTATCTAGCTCTTCTGTCTATCATGCATGTGCTCCATCTATCCTGCCCCTTCCCCCAAGTCAAAGGCGAGTCAAAGACAACAAGGACCCGTTGTAACAGACAATGACTAGAACAATAAATGAAGCAACATTGTCATTCTCTA
Organism: Ptyas mucosa; assembly: GCA_012654045.1. Lineage (NCBI taxonomy): Eukaryota > Metazoa > Chordata > Lepidosauria > Squamata > Colubridae > Ptyas > Ptyas mucosa. The sequence goes on from WNWU01000148.1 coordinate 25,374, forward strand.
CATTGCAAGGATATCGGAAAAGCTCAGGAGGAACTTCAGCCAACATAACATACTTGTACGTACATACTTCCAACCCAAGAATACACTAAGGCAGAAGCTTGCCCACCCCAAGGATAAAACACCCAGACAGAAACTGAGCAATGTCGTATATGCAGTACAATTCAGTGAACCATGGGCAGATCTGTACGTTGGGGAAACAAAACAACCACTTCATAAACATGGCACAACATAGGAGAGCAAACACATTGGGACTAGATTCAGTAGTCAATGTGTATTTAAAAGACACAGACCACTCTTTTGAAGACAACAAAATCCATATTTTGGACAAAGGATCTCTGGTTTAAAAGAAGGCTTAAAGAGGGCATCTATGTCAAAACTGAACAGCCCTCTCTCAACCGAGGAGGAGAGATATGACATCATCTATCTCCAATCTACAACACAGTCCTTTCAACAATTCCAAGAAGGCTCTATACCCATTTGCACCACTCAGGTGACCCTGACAACAGAGAAACCTCCAGGTGATCTTAACGACCTGCTAAAAGAATGCAAATAACCAGCTTTCTGCAAGGAATAAAAATCCTTCCATTCCCCACCATCCAGTGAGAACTGAAGGCGATTCTTGGACGGGAAGCGAAACGTCTTCAAGGAAAAAACAGAAAGTCCAGTTGCCTCTTGAGAAAAAGCACCTTTGGGACAACCGTGACTTGGATGACTGAGAATCTCCATAGACATTCCGTGATGCAGTTTGTTAAAACACCCTCAGTTGTGAATATGCTGGCAAAGAAGTTTACCAACAAGAATTAATTAAAAAAGCCTTTTTGGAATATTATACTAAGTTATATGCTAAAGATAATATACAGAGTATTTTTATAGATGAATATTTAGAAAACAAGAGAGTTTCAAAAATTTCAACAACTCAAAAGAAAAGTTTGGAACAACTGATAACAGTTGAGGAGATTAGTTTCGCTATAAAACAATTAAAAACAGCTAAAGCTCCAGGGACGGATGGCCTAACGGCAGTTTATTATAAAACTTTACAAGAGGAAATGATTGAGCATCTCAAAGACTTATTTTGTAATATACAATTAGGAGGTAAGATACCTTCCTCATGGAAAACAGCTTTTGTCTCATTGATTCCGAAAGAAGAATCAGGTCTCAAGAAACCAGAAAATTACAGACCAATATCTCTATTAAATACAGATTATAAAATCTTTGCAAAAGTATTAGCCAACAGATTGATGCCAGTTATCCAAAAGGTAATCCATCATGATCAAGCAGGATTTATTGAAGGCAGATATATGAAGGCGAATGTCAGGCAAGTCATAGACTTAATGGACTATCTAGATAAGAATAAACAGATCTCTGCAGTGCTGGTTTTTTTGGATGCGGAAAAAGCCTTTGATCAAGTGAACTGGAACTTTATAATTAAGACTTTGGAAAAAATGGATTTGGGGGAGCGGTTTATACAAGCGATTGGTGCAATTTATCAAGAGCAAAATGCACAACTTATTATCAATGGATGTTTAACATCGAATTTCAACATACAAAAAGGCACCAGACAAGGTTGTCCATTATCCCCGCTATTATTTATCCTAACTTTAGAAGTCTTACTTAATGCAATACGGGACTCGAACTCCTTGACTGGAATAGCTATAAGGCAAGAGGACTATAGAACTAAGGCATTTGCAGATGATCTGGTTGTTACCCTATCACAACCTATGAACTCAATAATCCAGATGAAAGATATTATAGAAGATTATGGCATGGTATCTGGTTTTAGGCTGAACCAGAATAAAACTAAAATGATTGTTAAAAATTTGACAGAGAGCAAAAAAAAGGAACTGGAAAGAATGGCAGGTTTTGAAATTGTCTCAAAGGTCAAATATTTAGGAGTACAAATCGCAGACTCAAATGTTAAACTGTTTCAAAATAATTATGAGGTTCTGTGGCAAAAATTACAAAAAGACATGCAAAATTGGAAGAAACTGCAGTTATCATTGCTTGGAAGAATATCAGCAGTAAAGATGAATGTTTTACCTAGATTTATCTTCTTGTTTCAAATGATACCGGTGCTTAAATCAGATAAACCATTGCTAGAATGGCAAAAAGGACTGAACAAATTTATTTGGAATGATAAAAAACCAAGAGTTAAACTGAAAATAATGCAAGATACTCGTGAGAGAGGTGGTCTTAAACTTCCAAACCTTCGATTATACTATGAAGCAACTGCATTAATACAATTAAGTGATTGGTTTGGGAAAACTAAGACTGAATTGTTGAATATAGAAAGTCAAGACCTTGTTTGGGGATGGCATGCATATTTGTTTTATGATAATAAAGTGGACAAAGTGTTTAATAGTCATCTACTTAGAAGTGCCTTGATGAGAGTCTGGAGGAAGCACCGAATTAACTGGGATTATAAGATTCCGTTCTGGCTGGATCTTGCTGATACCATGTGGAATACAAATATTAAGTCACTCGGGGGTTTCTTATATAAAGAGTTACTTTACTTTGAAGAGGGCAGGTGGCGACTGAAGACTTTGGATATGCTGTTGGAAGAAGGGAAATCGTTGACTTGGTTGCAGTACAATCAATTACAGATGAGATGGAAAGAAGATCAACAAACTGGTTTAATGGAATATGAAGTAGAATTGGTTGAACAGATTAAGCAGACAGGTCCAATGCATATTAAGAGAGTTTACAATGTTCTGTTAGAAAGGGATTCAGAAAATGAGTTAGTTAAAGATTGTATGATTAAATGGGCACAAAATTTCTCTCAACCAGTTATGATGGAAACATGGGAAAAAATATGGGTTCAGAATGTTAAGTTTACACAGTCGCAAAATTTACGAGAAAATTTTTATAAAATGTTTTATAGATGGCATTTAGACCCCAAGAAACTGTCTTGTATGTACCCTAATGTGCAGCCAAAGTGTTGGAGATGTGATTGTTTAGATGCTACATATTATCATATATGGTGGACTTGCAAAAAGGTGAGGGCTTTTTGGATAAAAATCTGGTGGGTTATGCAAAATGTTTTAAAGAAAAAAATACAATTTTCTCCGCAATTTTTCCTATTGGGTATAACTAAAGATTTTACATTGGGTGAAACAAAACTGATTTTGTATATGGTGACAGCAGCTAGGTTGTTGATTGCCCAATATTGGAAGAGTGATATTTTACCGACTGTTGACCAATGGACTCAGAAGATGGCTGGATTTGCAGAAATGGCGAAGATTTCAGCTTTTTTAAAAGATCAGACGCATGAGAAGTATATACAGGAATGGAAATTATGGATTGAGTATGTACAGAATAAGTATCAGACTAGAAAATATTATGTCGCTTTTAGCTGAGAAGGATTGATGATTATGTTAGTAAATATAGAAAAAAAAAGATATGGAAGGTTGAATAACATATATATTGTTTGGGAATATTAGCATTGCATATAATGGAAGTCAAGGGGGGGGAGGGAAGAGGGAGGAGGGGGAGGGTTAGGGTGGGGATGAGATGGAATTATATATTGTTTTTATATGTATCTTATAATGTTGGGTTAGGGTGGGGGGGGAAAAAGGGGGGAAAAATTTGTATTGGTAAAACTTTTTCAATTAAAAAAAAAAACACCCTCAGTTGTGCCTCTGTAAAAAGTGGCCAAGACAGAAGGAAAAAGATGCAGATGCAGATCATGTGATCAGATTGAGCAGGGCATTGGACTAGAGCAGTGGTCACCAATGGGTGGTCCACGGACCACTGGTGGTCCGTAAGAAAATTTTGGTGGTCCGGGGAGACATTTTCGTATTTTTGCATTTTTTATATTGCACTCATCCTCAAGCTATGGCCCTTGGGCTGGACATGGCCCAAGACAATTAATCTGGTCCGTGTGTGGGAACACACAGCTGCACCACCCATATCACCTTGCCCACATGCCAGCCCCCACTCTTAAGGCCGAACGCAAACCTCCCCTTGAGTAGAGCAGTGTGAGCCACATGAATTGGAACTGGAAGGTAAGACCAAGAGCTCGCCATGCTCAGCCGAATGGTTGCCGGGGGGGGGGGGAGCTTCAGCTGCCTTTCGGGCCTACATCTCTCCTTCTGCAAGGCCTCTGGGTGACACTGTAGTAGTTACAGGACTGACCGGTTGGTCATCCTGAAGCAGCTCCTCCACCGGGTGCACCGGCCTGCTGGGGAGCTGCCTGCTCCCCAAAAGGCCGGTGCACCCGGATAGAGTAGCTGCTCCGGGATGACCAATGGGCCAGTCCTGTGAGTGAGACTACTACAGCTGTGGAATATGGGACTGGCCGTGGTGGGGCTGGAAATCTCTGCCCTGGGGTGGCACGTGCAATGTGCAACATTGCAGGTGGTGCAATACGGAAAAAGGAGCGCAGCCCTCACCGTCTGGAATGAAATAATAAAGGAGCCTGAGTGGCGTAGGAGGCTAATGCCTCCTACTAAGGCAGCATTTAACATCCAGCTGCCTGCAATTACTGTGAGTTCAATTCTCACCAGGCTCAAGATTGACTCAGCCTTCCATCCTTTCTAAGGTGGGTAAAATGAGGACCCGGATTGTGGGGGCAATAAGCTGACTTTGTATAAAAAAGAACACCGCTTAGGGGAGGCCAAAAGCCCTACTAAGCAGGTATATACAAAAGTATGAAGGCTATTGCTTAACACATTGTAAGCCGCCCTGAGTCTCCGGAGAAGGGCGGCATATAAATAAATTTTTTAAAAAAATAATGGTGCTGTTGTGGCAGTGGGGGAGGGGGGTGGCACAAGCGGGCAAAAGTGGCGATTGCGATGGCTGGAAGCTGCGGGAATGAAGCACTACTTTCATTTGCATGGCAATAGCATTCCTCAATGGAGAGCAAAATCCGGCTGCTCCCCGTATCAGACACTGTTTACCGCTCCGAGTCCCAAGCAGCAGGAAATGAGAGCTGCCTTGCACTGCAAATATATCAAGGAGGAATCCTGATGCCGCACTACAGCAGAGAGAAGAAGCCGGATTTTGCTCTCCATTGCAGACACCAGATCGGCCCCCTGCAAGCTCTCGTCTCTCAAGGAGTCCAACCAAAGTTTCCAGCGCCGCTTAAGGGAGCGCTCCTCAAGAGATGAGAGCTTGCAGAGGGCCGATCTGGTGTCCGCAATGGAGAGCAAAATCTTGCTGCTCCCCGAACCAGATGCCGTTTACTGCTCCAAGTCCCAAGCGGCAGGAGATGAGGGCTGCTTTGCGGCACGGCTGGAGCAAATATAGAGAAGCGAATGCTCATGCTGCGCAAGTTCAAGTAGTGCTTCACTCCTGCACTTCTTTCAGCCCTTGTTGGTGCTCCGCACACCTCGGTCTATCAGGGAGATGCTTGACTTCCTCTCAGCCCCAAGACACTGGCTGGCCCATGAGATGAGAGAGAGAGAGAATGAAAGATAAGATAAGATAAGATAAATTTATTTCTATACCGCCCCTCTCCCGAAGGACTCGGGGCGGTGCACAGCCAAGTAAAAACACAATACAAATATCTTAATTAAATTTAAAATTGTTAAAATTATTACATTTGCAGCCGAAATTTGTTAAAAACCCAAAAATTTAAACCTCCAAATTTAAAACTCCTTTACAAAGATAGCCTTGCCTGTCGGAAGAGCAGGGTCTTGAGGGCACAGTGAAAAACTCGGAGGTCAGAGATCTTGCGTATTTCCGGGGGCAATTCGTTCCAAAGGCCAGGAGCTCCCAAAGAGAAGGCCCTCCCCCTGGGTGTCGCCAGCCAACATAATTTGGCCGATGGCACCCTGAGGAGTCCCTCTCTGTGGGAGCGAACTGGTCGGTGGGAGGCTATCGGTGGCAGAAGGCGGTGCATCCAGGAGGAAACCCAAATTACGAGCCCTCTCTGTAAGGGCTAAAGATTCACCCCCTATAGACAGCGATGGCGTCAGCTGACTATACCAGGACGCCGGAAGCCACAGCCACTCAGTCTTGGAAGGGGTGAGTCTGAGCCTATTTCTCCCCATCCAGACCCGTATGGCCTCCAGGCAGCGGGACATCATGTCAAGGGCATCATTGGGGTGGTCTGGGGTGGAGATGTACAGCTGAGTATCATCAGCGTACTGATGTACCCTCACCCCAAAACCACGGTTGATCTCACCCAGCGGCTTCACATAAATGTTGAACAGAAGGGGCGAGAGGACCGACCCTTGCGGCACCCCCCAAGCAAGGCGCCTCGAGGTCGACCTCTTCCCTCCTGCCAACACAAACTGCGAGTGGTCGGAGAGGAAGGAGAACCACCGCAGCACAGTGCCCCCATTCCTAACCCCCTCAACCGCTGCAGCATGATACCATGGTTGATGGTATCAAAAGCCACTGAGAGATCTAATAGGACCAGGACAGAGGAACAACCCCTGTCCCGAGCCCTCCAGAGATCATCAACTAATGCAACCAATGCTGTTTCCATGCTGTACCCCTGCCTGAAGCCCGACTGGTACGGGTCTAGATAGACAGCTTCATCCAGGTACCAGGGGAGCTGTTGTGCCACCACACTCTCAACAACCTTCACCACAAAACAAAGGTTGGAGCCCGGACGATAATTAGCTAATACAGCCGGGTCCAGGGAAGGCTTCTTGAGGAGAGGCCTCACCACTGCTTCTTTCAAGGCGGCGGGAAAGGCACCCTCACTCAAAGAAGCATTTATCGCCTGGAGCCAGCCTCGTGTAACTTCCCGAGAGGCCAGTACCAACCAGGAGGGAAACGGGTCCAGTAAAGATGTGGCAGCACTAAGCCTACCCAGAATCCTGTCCACGTCCTCGGGAGCCACATGGTCAAACTCTTCCCAGATAATATTCTCAAGACCTACCCCTGTCTCCCCCCCCCCCCCCCGGGACTCATCCAGTCGGAGTCCAAGCCTTTCCGAATCTGAGCGACTTTATCATGCAGGAATTGCACAAAATCCTCAGCTCGACCCTGAAAGGGATCTTCTCACACTCCCACCTGAAGAAGGGAGCGGGTCACCCTAAACAGAGCAGCTGGGCAATTCTCTGCAGATGCGATAAGAGTGGAAAAATAGTTGGATTTTGCCACTTTTATCGCCATTAGGTAGGTCTTGATATAAGCCCTCACCCGTGTTTGGTCAGAACATTGACCAGAACATTTGACTAGTCCTCCAGATGTTCTCTAGGCGTCTTTTTCGACACTTCATCTTTCTCAGCTCCTCAGAGAACCAAGGAGCCAATTGAGATCGGCATCGGGTCAGAGGCCACAAAGGCACGACGCGATCCAAAGCTCCGGCGGCCGCCCTATCCCAGGCAGCCACCAGGTCTTCAGTCAAGTCATGTGCCAGGGTCTCAGGAAATGGCCCAAGCTCCATCAGGAACCTGTCAGGGTCCATCAGGCGCCTGGGACAGAACCACCTAGTTGGTTCCGTCTCCCTGCGGCGGGGTGTAGCGGCTCGGAAGTCTAAGTGAAGGAGAGAATGATCTGTCCATGACAAGGGCTTGACGTCTAGATTCCCTATTCCTAAATCATTCAGCCACTGACCAGAGACGAAAATCAAGTCCAGAGTGTGTCCCCCCCTGTGAATGGGGCCTTGAACTAATTGGGTCAGGTCCATGGCCGTCATGGAAGCCATGAACTCCCGAGCTGCCTCTGACGCTTCACCGGCAGATGGCAGGTTGAAATCCCCCATAAGTCTGGGGGTATCCACCGCCACCCCGGCAATGATGTCGAGGAGCTCGGGGAGGGCCGCCGCTACGTGGCAGGGAGCCAGGTATGTAGTCAGCAAACCCATCTGCACCCCATGACCCCACTTCACAAACAGGGACTCACATCCGGCTATCTGAGGAACAGTGGCCTCTCTCGGACAAAGTCTTTCCCTAATAACCGCCGCCACTCCCCCGCCCCTCCCCTGAGCCCCTGAGAGAGAATGAGAGAGAGAGAGAGAGAGAGAAAGAAAGAAAGAAAGAGACAGAGAGAGAATGAGAGAGAGAGAATCAGAATGAAACAGAGAGAGAAAGAGACAGAGAATGAAAGAGAGAGAAAGAGAGAATGAAAGAGAGAGAAAGAGAGGGAGAATGAGAGAGAGAAAGAGACAGAGACAGAGAGAGAATCAGAGAGAGAGTGAGAGAGAATGAGAGAGAGAGAGAGAAAGAAAGAAAGAAAGAGACAGAGAAAGAGAGAATGAAAGAATCAGAGAGAGAATGAGAGAGAGACAATGAAAGAGAATCAGAGAGAGAGAGAATCAGAATGAGAGAGAGAAAGAGAGGAGGGGAGAGGGAGAAAGAGAGAGGGGGAGAGAGAGAGAGGGGAGAGAGGGAGAAAGAGAGAGGAGGGAGAGTGCCTGAAGGACCCCATCTCATCATTGGGAGTCCAGGTGCTTCAGCAAGCGGCGCGCTGGATTCGTATTAGTGGTCTGCGGAATTTAAAATTATGAACTTGGCAGTCCCTGAGGTCCAAAAGGTTGGGGACCCCTGGACTAGAGGACCTCCAAGGTCCCTTCCAGCTCTATTCTGAATTGAACCGATTCACTTACAGTAACATCCGTGTTACTGTACCGTGTTGTTATTCGCTTAACAACTGTGACAAGAAAGGCCATACGATGGGGAAAATTCACTAAACAATTGCCTCGCTTAAGCACAGAAATTTGGGCTCGACGGTGGTTGTACGTCGAGGGCTACCTGTAATCAACTGAAGGACTCTTCATCAAAGGTCCCACTTAGTGACGAAAGGAAGATAGAGCATCTGGTGGTTCAGTTCACTTTCAGTGCCACTCCAGTCATAACTGCTTGATGGTTATCTCGCATTCCACCCTTATCTGCTTCTTTCATGCCCAGCTTCGGACCGTTTGTGGTGTTGTGATTTCCTTGTGACCAAAGAGCTTTAATGATAGGAGTCAGAATCAGATTTTGGGCCTATCAAGCCCAGTTTGGTAATCAGAATGAAAGGACTGAGCAGGGGTGAAATGTAAAATTTGTTACTATCAGTTCTGTGGGCATGGCTTGGGGGGGGTGACTGGGCATGGCTTGGGGGGGTTAATGTGACTGGGTGGGCGTGGCCAACTATTTTTTTTAAACTTTTCAAAGCATTTTTTCTGCAAATGCAAAAAAATGCTTTGAAAAGTCTCTCTGACGATCAGGCAACTCAGCTGGGATCGTCAGAGAGACTTTTAAAGCATTTTTTTCTGCAATCTCTTCAGCGGAAGAGGTGGTTTAAAAACATGCTTTGAAAAGCCTCTGATGATCCCAGCTGAGCCGCGCGATCATCAGAGGCTTTTTTTTTTTACTTTTAAAAGCATTTTTTTGGCAGAAGAAGTTGTAGAAAAAATGCTTTTAAAAACATTTTTTTAAAAAAGCTTCTGATGATCGTGCGGCTTAGCTGGGCAAGGTTGGGGGGGGGAGCTCAGGGATTTTTGCTACCGGTTCTCCGAACCACCTGCTGCCATCGCTACTGGATCAGGCGATCCGGTCCGAACCGGGAGCATTTTAGAGGTCTTCTAGTTCAATCCCATACTGAAGAAGCTTCTGGGATAATAATAATAATAATAATAATAATAATAATAATAATAATAATTATTATTATTATTATTATTATTTTATTTCTATACCGCCCTTCTCCCAAAGGACTCAGGGCGGTGTACAGCCTATTAAAAGCACAAGACAAACATCAATTAAAATTATTAAAATTATTAAATAATTCGGCTCAATTTAAGACCCCAAAAATTAAAACACCTGATTTAAAATCATTACATTGATAACCTAGCCTGGTGGAACAACAGGGTCTTAAGGGCACAGCGAAATACCCGGAGGTCGGAGATCTTACGCATTTCCGGGGGCAGTTCATTCCACAGGGCAGGGGCTCCCACAGAGAAGGCCCTCCCCCTGGGTGTCGCCAGCCAGCATAGCTTGGCCGATGGCACCCTGAGGAGACCCTCTCTGTGAGAGCGAACTGGCCGGTGGGAGGCTATTGGTGGCAGGAGTCGGTCTCGAAGGTACCCGGGTCCTATGCCATGGAGCGCTTTAAAGGTGGTGACCAACACCTTGAATCGCACTCGGAAGATGAGAAGTGTAACATCTTCAAAGAAAAACAAGACAGTCCAGCTGCCTCTTGAAAAAAAGCATTGCCTGGATGAATGGAATATGTCAATTGAGGATCCATCTTTATTTGGGCAAATGTCACATTGGGTTCTTCAACCTTATTTATTACTGCTCACACTAAAATGGTTATGATTTGGTATTTTTTTCCAGAAATGCCCTCCCCATTGAATTTCAGCAGGACTGAGTAATTGGAATTACAGGGCAAAATAGAAGAGTTCAGGATTTTAAAATGGAGGGGGGAAAAAGGGGGGGAAAGAAGAAAATTAAAAAAAATGGAAGAAAGGGAGAAAGAAGTAATTGATGGAAAGGGAAAAGAGAAATACGTTGTATACATTTAGAACTAAAAATGAATTGAAATAAGATTTATAGATATAAATGAATTTTAGGAAACTCAATAGTTTAGATTGTAATACTTGGAATGTCTTTAATTGTAATAATGAAATTAACTAACATTTGAAATTAAGCTGAAAAACTTTGAATTATAAATGAATTGAAATATGATTTATAAATACAAATAAGTTCAATACATGAGATTGTAATATTTGGAATATTTTTAATTGTAACCATGGAATTTAACCAAAACATTGGAAATTATATTGTATTATGAAAATTAATTAGGTTTATTGTTTAATAAGAGGAGATTAAGATATTGTTGAAGAAATATAGAAAATATATATATTTGAAAAAGCATGAAGATTTATAGATATGAATGAATTTTAGAAATTAAGCTGAAAATTAATTCTGTTTATTTATTTTTTTTAAATTTGATTTATATGCTGCCCTTCTCCGGAGACTCAGGGCGGCTTACAATGCATTAAGCAATAGCCTCCATACTTTTATATATTTATACAAAGTCAGCTTATTGCCCCCACAATCCGGGTCCTCATTTTACCAACCTTAGAAAGGATGGAAGGCTGAGTCAACCTTGAGCCTGGTGAGATCAGAACTCACAGTAATTGCAGGCAGCTGGATGTTAAATGCTGTCTTAGTAGGAGGCATTAGCCTGCTACGCCACTCAGGCTCCTATTATTAGAAGAAATAAGGAAAAGAAAAGAAAAATTAGAGAGAACGATTATTAGGGCAAAAAGTGAAATAGATAAATTGGGTTGGAGACAGCTTAAAAATTGTACAAATTTGTGACTCGGCCAATACTCTGTTCAGAAAAAATGCATTGTTTGTTTGTTTGTGTAAAAAATAAAAACCTTTTACAAAAAAAAAAAAAGAATTTCAGCAGGACTAATAAAAGTTTGGGAAACAACTCTGAATTGTCATGCATCCTTGAATGTTTTCATCATGAAAAGATGTTTTTTGGCGCAGACTTTTGTCTAATAGATTTTAAGCTTATTTGTGTGGCAAAATCTGGACATATTTGCTTTTTGGCTTAGTTTAGACTGGAGGATGAAACATACGATGAACGGTTGCAGCTGGATATGTCTCATCTAACAAAGAGAAGAACTAGGGGTGACATGTTAGCAGTCTCCCAGTATTTGAGGGGCTGTCACGGGGAAGAGGGGATCAACCTATCCTCCAAACCTCTGTGGGTAAGACAAAGAGGAATGGCTGAAACGTATAAAAAGAGAACCAATCTTTGATCATTCTTTAGGATCTCCAGGATCTAATTCCAAGCAAAAACCCCTAGGAAACAAGTCAAATAATGAGATAAGGAGGGATGGGAAGGAAGACAAACACCAAGTGGGAGACATAGGAAGCATACCTAGAGTCAGACATAAAGATCTCAAATATATACAACTGCACAAAGTCTGGGGAACAAATAGGTTGAACTCAAATTATTAATACATGAAAGTAGATATGATACTTCATATCTCTGAAAGTAGATATGGAATCGGGTGAAATCCAGTGGGGTCCGGCAGGTTCTGGAGAACCGGTAGCGGAAATTGTGAATAGTTCGGAGAACCGGCAAATACCACCTCTGGCTGGTCCCGGGAGTGGGGTGGGATTGGAGATTTTGCAATATCCTTCCCCCTGGAGTAGGGTGGGAATGGAGATTTTGCAGTTACCTTCCCCTGCCACGCCCACCAAGCCACGCCCACACAACCGGTAGTAAAAAAAGTTTTTAGTATTTAATATTTAAATATTAAATTTAATATTTAAGTATTAGCGGTATGATTCCCCAGAGAAAATATTAGTCACTTCCCACCCAGCTGTTTGTGTTGCCTTTCAGTCCCATGAAGACCTATAATTCTTTATTATTTCTTACAAAGCACTGAAGCTAGCTGATACAAAATAGAAGTTGACTTGAAATAAAATGTATTTTATATGTGATTTGGAATGTCGATGTTTTGTCTTTTTAAAATTAGCTTTAAACTCTTGGGAATGGCAGCTTTAAGAATTGAAATTAGAACGCTGTTGAATGAAACCAAACATTCTTACACACACACACACATACACACACACGAGAGAGAGAGACAGAGAGAGAGACAGAGAGAAAGAGACAGAGACAGAAAGACAGACACAGAGACACACAGAGAGAGAGAGAGAGAGACAGAAAAAGACAGAGAGACAGAGAGAGACACAGAGAGAGAAAGAGAGAGACAGAGAGAGAGACAGAGAGAGAGACAGAGACAGAGAGAGGGACAGAGAAAGAGAGAAAGAGACAGAGAGAAAGAGACACAGAGAGAAAGAGACAGAGACAGAGAGAGGGACAGAGAGAGAGAGAGAGAGAGAGAGAGACAAACAGATAGAGAGAGAGGGGGGGACAGAGACAGAAAAAGACAGAGAGACACAGAGAGACACAGAGAGAGAAAGAGAGAGACAGAGAGAGGGACAGAGAGAAAGAGAGAAAGAGACACAGAGA
>WNWU01000148.1:55636-70420 GCA_012654045.1 Ptyas mucosa
TGGTGAGAATTGAACCGCAGTAATTGCAGGCAGCTGGATGTTAAATGCTGCCTTAGTAGGAGGCATTAGCCTCCTACGCCACTCAGGCTCCCTGAGCAGGGGGTTGGACTAGAAGACCTCCCAGGTCCCTTCCGGCTCTATTCTATTCTATTCTGAATTCATTGATTTGAGCATATGAAGCTAAATACATTCACATTCCGATGCTTCCTAGCTTAGTTGCAGGAAACTTCTATCTGTCCACCAAATTCACACGGGAAGATGCTAAGGAAAATAGTCTAGCCTTCCTAGACTGTACACATCAAGGAAGACAAAACCCTTAACAGTCCTGGTGGCGCAGTGGACTAATTCACTGTTATTAAGATCAGCTGCTTGCAATTACTGCAAGTTCAAATCCCACCAGGCTCAAGGCTGACTCAGCCTTCCATCCTTTCTAAGGTAGGTGAAATGAGGACCTCCAAGGTCCCTTCCAGCTCTATTCTGAATTGAACGGGTTCACTTACAGTAACATCCGTGTTGCTAACTGTAACAACGGCAGCAATTCTGCTTAAGAACTGTGGCGGGAAAGGTTGTACAATGGAGCGAAACTCACTGAACAGATGTCTCGCTTAACTACAGAAATTTTGGGCTCGATGTCGAGAGCTACCTGCCATCAACTGAAGGACTCTTCATTGAAGGTCCCACTTAGTGACGAAAGGAAGATAGAGAATCTGATGGTTCTGTTCACTTTCAGTGCCACCCCAGTCTTAACTGCTTGATGTTTATCTCTCATTCCACCCTTATCTGCTTCTTTCATGCCCAGCTTCGGACCGTTTGTGGTGTTGTGACTTCCTTGTGACCGAAGAGCTTTAATGAAAGGAATCAGAATCAGATTTTGGGCCTATCAAGCCCAGTTTGGTAATCAGAATACGAGGACAGAATAACAGAGTTAGAAGGGACCTTGGAGGTCTTCTAGTTCAACCCCATGCTCAGGCAGGAAACCCTGCACTATTTCAGACAAATGGCTGTCCAGTCTCTTCTTAAAAAGCCTCCAGTGATGGAGCACCCACAACTTCTGGTGGCAAGCTGTTCCACTGGTTAATTGTTCTCACTGTTAGGAAGTTTCTCCTTAATTCCAGGTTGCTTCTCTCCTTGATTAGTTTCCATCCATTATTTCTTTTCCTGCCTTCAGGTGCTTTGGAAAAGAGCCTTGGTAGTACAGTGGTTTAAAGCACCCTGTTATTAATACCAGCTGCCTGCAATTATTGCAGGTTTGAATCTCACCAAGGCTCAAGCTTGACTCAGCCTTCCATCCTTTCTAAGGTAGGTAAATTGAGGACCCAGTTTGTGGGGGCAATAAGCTGACTTTGTATAAATATATACAAAAGTATGAAGGCTATTGCTTAGCGCATTGTAAGCCGCCCTGAGTCTCCGGAGAAGGGCGGCATATAAATCAAATCAAATTAAAAAATAATAATAAATTGACCCCCTCCTCTTTGTGGCAGCCCCTCAAAGACTGGGACACTGGTATCATGTCACCCCATAGTCGTTCTTTTCTCTAGACTGGCCATACCCAGTTCCTGCAACTGGTTTTTTCCTATGTTTTAGTCTCCAGGCCTTTAATCATTTTAGTTGCTCTTTGCACTTTTTTTTTGTCCTGATTACCGGCCTATCAGGTCTACTGGTTTACGACACGGCCGTAGGAAAGCATCAGCAGGGACCATGGCCAAGCAATGGTGATTTCCCCTTCCATTCGTTGTCCCCGGCCAGCTGGGGAAACCTCCCCTCATTGCTGTCTTTGACCAGTTGCATAAGGATAGCCACCCATCTTCATATGAATTGAAGGAACTGGGTATGTCTAGTTTAATGAAAAGAAGGAATAGGGGTTGACACAATAGCAGTCCTTTAATATTTGAGGGGCTGCCACAAAAAAGAGGGGGTCACCCTATTGTCCAAAGCACCTGAGGGCAGGACAAGAAGCAAAGGATGGAAACTAATCCAAGAGGGAAGCAACCAAGAACTAAGGAGAAACTTCCTAACAGTGAGAACAATTAACCAGTGGAACGGCTTGCCTCCAGAAGTTGTAGGTGCTCCACCAATGGAGGTTTTTAAGAAGAGATTGGACAACTATTTGTCTGAAATGGTGTAGGGCTGTGATGGTGAACCTATGGCACGGGTGCCACAGGTGGCACATGGAGCCATATTGGTGGGCACGTGAGCTCAGCTCCGACACGCATGCGTGCGCCAGCCAGCTGATTTTCGGGCCTTCTGGGCCCACCAGAAGTCAGGAAACACAGTTTCTGGCCTCTGGAGGGCCTCTGGGTGGTGGTGGGGGTGGCTGTTTTTGCCCTCCGCAGGGTCCTAGAAAGGCTCTAGAGCCTGGGAAGAGCAAAAAAAGGGCTTACCAGGCCCACCATGCCATCACGTGCCAAAAGTGTGGAAGCACGGGGGGTGGGGCGCATAGAATTATGGATGTGGGCACGCGTGCATGTGACCCCACCGCGCTCCCCCCACTTTTGGCACACGATGGCAAAAAGGTTAGCCATCACTGGCATAGGGTCTCCTGCTTGAGCAGTGAGTTGGACTGTAAGACCTCCAAGGTCCCCTTCCAACCAGGGGTGAAATGCTCCCCTTTCGGACCGGATCACCTGATCCGGTAGCGATGGCGGAGGGAGAACCGGTAGCAAAAATCCCTGCGCCCTCCCCCCACATGCCCAGCTGAGCCGCACGATCATCAGAAGCTTTTTTTTTAACTTTTAAAAGCATTTTTTTCTACAACCTCTTCAGCCGAAAAAATGCTTTTAAATGTCACCCCTGGCTCAATCACCCACGAAAGCAAACTGATCAAGCCAGATCTAAAATGTTGTTTCTATCCTCGCGGCCAGTTTCCAATCTTTTTTCCACAAAATGTTCTTCAGAAGTCGGGTGTCAGTTGTTTTCTTCCCGATGGTTGATCCTAAAAGGCAGGCGCTCCTCACCCCTTTAATAATCCCCCTTGCCAGTTGTATAGCTGGTGGACATACTTATGGTGATTAGTTTGGGTTTTTTTATATTCCCCTCCCACTTTCCCCTATCTGCCTTGACCGTCGTTATCACAGCTTCCAGATAACTCAATCCGTATGCCGAATATCTCTCGAGGGAAGTTGTAATTGACTTACGAGACACGTTTTCGAAGCCTTGCTCAGCTCCGGAACAATTCCGACAGCTGATGACGTTTAAAAAAGCACTAAAAGAGAGCACCGTGTCGCCCAAAGGGATTGTTAATGAGTGTGATTATTAAAATGGGTGAAGAAACCCTCAGGAACCGGGGCTCTGCTGAGGATTAACACGAGGAAAGTAAGGAACGAGAAAAGGTGAACTACAAAAGGTAGATGGATTCATTCACGACAGTAATAAACGCACGACTGAGAGACGTTAAGGCCAGGCTGAGCAAAGAGCATTCAGGAGAAAGTCTGTTTATGTAGAGTCCGTTAATCAATCACAATACAGCTGGAAGGGATTTTGGAGGTCTTCTAGTCCAACCCCATGCTCAGGCAGGAGATCCTGTACCATTTCAGACAAGCGACTGTTCAGTCTCTTCTTAAAAATCTCCAGTAATGAAGCACCCACAACTTCTAGAGGCAAGATGTTCCACTGGTTGATTGTCTTTACCGTTGGGAAGTTTCTCCTTAATTCCAGAACTCACCCTCTCCTGGTGTTTAGCCCAAAGTCACCGAGCTGGCTTTCATGGCGAAGGCAGGACTAGAACTCACTGTCTCCCAGTGATTAACCCAGTCACCCAGGGAGCTTTCATGGTGAAGGCAGGACTAGAACTCACTGTCTCCTGGTGATCGGCCCAAAGTCACCCAGCCAGTTTTCGTTGCTAAAAAAGTACTAGAACTCACAATCTCCCGGTTTTCATTCTGGTGCCTTAACCCCTAGATCAAATTGGCTCTTTGCTCCTCCTTCCCCCAACTTCTGAATTTTCCCCAACTTCTGACTTATGTAGCTGTTTCATTGGGTCCCAATAGTAATGCAGCCACTTCTACTTCTTATTTATTTTAAAGTATTTTATTACATCCAGCTATTGCATTCATTTCACTCTTCCCGCTGATGCTGCATCCAGTACCGGTTGCCTACACAGAGATAGGTCAATGCAACAATTATTCAGACAACTTTGCATAAGAACAGATTTGCCACTGCTGTGCAGAAGCGTTTTGCAATTTAGGCCACGTGAAGCTGTGTGAACTCCAACTCCCAGAATTCCCCTGCTAGCCAATGGCAGCAGAGAGGCCCTGATTTTTGGCATTCTTTGCTGCCCTCTACAGGTCGTCCGCACTTTGCAGCCCAGATTTGGTAACTCCCACTGAATAGCCGCCGGCGCCCGCTTAAAAGATGGCCGCCTTGGCCTCCCGGAAATAGAGGCGCCTGCGTTGAACAGTAAAAACGCGCTTTGGCTGCTCCAGCTCCCCGTAGCTCAATCAGCTGGCCACGGTTTTTTTTTTTTTTCGTTTCTTCTTCCAAGATGGTGGCGCCCAGGTTACTCGGCAACCAGAGGCTTTGGGACAGTTCGACGTCCTTCTTCTTCCTCCTGCAACTCCTTCTCTCGGCGGTCGGGGCAAAGCAGGAGCCCATCACGGCCGACTTCGATGTCAGACCCGGCGGGATGGTTCACTCGTATTCGCAAAATCTGGTGAGAGCGAACGAGCCAGAGCCGAGAGCTAGGTGGCGCCTGCTGATTGGTCGGACTTGAGTCTTGCGCCCCGAAAAGATAGCTTCTGATTGGTCGAGGGGAGGGGCGGGTCTTTTTTGTGATGTTGTGATTGGTCTCTTAGCAGCCGAAGGCGGGAGAGACGGAGGGTTTTGGCATGTTCCAGCTAGGCTTCCGTAGAAAGTGGCTAAATGCAGAATTGTAGTTCATAGTGGGTGCCCCAAACTTACCCCGGAGTAAATGGGTGGTAGAGCCCTTGCCACGGTTTTACTCCTGCCTATGAGATGGTGGCACTTGCCGTTGGCTCCATGTATGCTGTGTCTCTTTCCTCTTAATTTTTTACATTTATGCGGCTGCCCCTTTAAACCTTTTTCCAAATATTTCCAACATTTCTATTACTTTTTTATTGTATATTAATATCTTGATTAGAGGGGTAAATTCGATTTTTGCAGGCTTTGCACTTTGCGTTACACTTCTTCTTTTTCCCCAGGGTTATTGCTGAAGGTTTTTTTTTGTATATTATATAAAGTACAGGTAGTTCTCGACTTGCGACCACGATTGAGCCCAACATTTCCATCGCTAAGTGAGACACTTGTTAAGTGAGGTTTGCCCCCATTTTACGACCTTTCCTGCCGCAGTTATGAAGCGAATCGCTGCGGTCAAGTTAATAACACGGTTGTTAAGTGTGAAAAACGGCCATAAGTCGCTTTTTTTCAGTACCGTTGTAACTTCGAACGGTTGTAAGTCGAGGACTACCTATAAACATTTAAAAAAGTTAAGGATCTTAATCCGTGGTGATTGCCAGGTGGTCCTCGACTTACGACCACAGTTGAGCCCATTGAGTAGGTGGTCTGAATTCAGCTGTGGAGAAACTCCGGTCAATCCCTTCTCTGATGACAGGTGTCACCAAATGCAGTAGAATAGGTTGCAGACGGAGTAACCATGTTTGTTTGTTTGAGTGTTTCTGAGGGCCTTTTCAGTTAAAAAAAAATGAGGTGACGTAGTATATCTGGGAATTGCTGGGCAATATGGGAATTGGATTATTATTAGTAGGAATATATATTTATTCAATGTATGAACATCAATGTTCATTGCAGTTAGCGTAGCTTACAGTAGGATATTGAATGTTGGTTTAGTGGTTAAGGTATTGGGCTAGAAACTGGAACACTGAGTTCTAGTCCTTACTTAGCTGTGAAGGCTAACTAGGTGACTTTGGGCCAATCACCAGGAGACTGTGAATTCTAGTCCTTCCTTAGCAATGAAAGCCGGTTGGCTGACTTTGGACCAATCACCAGGAGACGGTGAGTTCTAGTCCCGCCTTAGATATGAAAGCCAGCTGGGTGACTTTGGGCCAATCACCAGGAGACGGTGAGTTCTAGTATGAAAGCTGGCTAGGTGACTTTGGGCTTTCCCACCTCACAGGATTGTTGTTACAGGGAAAATAGAATGAGGAAGAAAGACTACAGGATGTCCTCCACTTATAACATGCATGTAGTGACCATTCAAAGTTATAACAGCACTGAAAAAAAGTGACTTATGCCCATTTTTCACACCCTTGCAACATCCCTGTGGTCATGTGATCAAAATTCGGACGCTTAACAACTGACTCATATTTATGACGGTCACAGTGTCCCGTGGTCACATGATCCCCTTTTGCAACCTGGCAAGCAAAGTCAATGGGGAAGCCAGATTCCCTTAACCATGTTAGTAATTTAACAACTGCAGTGATTCCCTTAACGACTGTGGCACAAAAGGTCGTAAAATGGGGCAAAACTCACTTAACTACCATCTTGCTTATCAACATAAATTTTAGGCTCAATTTTGGTCAGAATTCAAAGACTATTAGATATGTTTGCCACCTTGCATTACTTATACAAAATAATAAAGTCAGACTAAAAAATATTAAAATTAAAATTGGTAGGTAGCTAATTTTAGTCATTCATTCATTCTTCGTAAAAAAAGGGGAAGTTGTTCCTTCTCCATACTGCCAAATTTGCAAAGATTCCAGCTTGTTGCAGCTGTCCAGTAAAAACATGCAACCAGTAAAATGTTGATGGGAGACCATAATTAAAATAAACATCCTGTAAACAATCCAGAAGAAAACCAACACAAGGATAGGAAAAAAAATAAAATAAGCAGCACAATCTAAATACACAACAAAAGTAGAACTTAATCGTGAAACGGAAGCTAAAAACAAGAGTTTTTAGGTAATCGTGATTAAACAACAATCCCTGGCTTTTGTGTCAGGTCAAATCAGGAGCTGCTAAGTGGTGTTGGAAGAAATGTCCATCTGGGTTCAGTTCCAAGTGGGGAAGAAAGACACTGGAAACATGGGAGGCTGCTTGGAAAGATGGTTTAATGGTGGACAGGAGCGCATGGTTTGAGGTCCTGGGCAAAAAGAGCACATGGGTGAGAGAGAGAGAGAGATTTATATCCTCTCCTGGGTCCTGCCTTGGAGCTTCCTGTTCCTGTGTAAGAAATGTACTCTGATTGGTTGTCAGACTCCCATGGGGCTATGCAGGGGTAACTTTGTAGGTTGTCTTGTGTCCCAGGCTTGGTTGAATCTTGCTGGGTGATGCAATCTCCCCAGATTGCGTGAGGTGAGTTCTGTTGCTAGATGGGTAGAGGGCTAATCCTATTACATCCCAAGGGTGAAGATCTATTGTTTTGTAGTTAAGCTGGCCCAGTCTTTTGTCTTGTGGATAATTAAAATATCAGCTGGGGTTGAATTTCTGTCTTAAGATTTCTATTTCTCTTTTAGGGGAAATATTCTGCCTTTTTAATATTTCCTAAAATATTTCATTCTTCTAGGTGAGGGGTAGTCCTCGACTTATAACCATTCATTTAGTGACCGTTCAAAGTGACAACGGCGCTGAAAAAAGTGACTTTTGAACCATTTCCCCACTGAATGGCAGTTCCCACGTAATGACCGTTTTCCCACAGTTCACCGGATCAAAATTTGGACAGTTGGCAACTGGTTCATATTTACGACGGTTGTAGCGTGCTCCGGGTCACGTGATCCCCTTTTGCGACCTTCTGACGAGCAAAGTCCACAGGGGAAGCGCGATTCACTTAAATAACCGTGTTACGAACTTAACCAGGGCACCGATTCGCCGAACCACCGCGGCAAGGCAAGGTCGTAAAAAGGGGGCAAAACTCACGGAACCGCTTTCTCGCTTAGCAGCGGGAATTGCGGTCTTAAGCCAAGAACTGCCTCTAATGAGGCATGTTGCGCAAGTCCAACTTTTTGTGTTTTGAAGACTCTGGATTTCCCTACCATTTCTTGTGTTATTTTTTTTTAACAGGGAGACGTTACCTGCGCTTTTACCTACGCAGCTCAGGGCGGGACGAACGAGGTAAGTTTTTTTTTCTTTCAATCCTTGTCATCCATTCTACATGGATTATTATTATTATTAGTCATATTTCTATGCCGCCCACTCTCCGAGGACTCTGGGCGGCTTACACCAAAGACAGTATACTAAATAGCGTATTGCCCCCAACAATCTGGGTCCTCATTTTACCCACCTCGGAAGGATGGAAGGCTGAGTCAACCTGGAGCCGGTGAGATTTGATCTGCTGAACTAGCAGCCGGCTGAAGTAGCTGCAGTACTGCACTCTAACCACTGCGCCACCTCGGCTCTAGGCAAGACCTCTGCGTTTCGCAAAACTGAACTCCCATGCAGCACGCCAGCTTCTACAGAGGGAGGGTCTCAGCCCGAGAAAAGGGAGAAATGGAGGTGAAGGTGAGGAAGCCAAGTTGGCCTGAGAATCTCATTCTCTCCATGGTCCTGGAGGATTTTTGAGCTTGGCTGTTGCCAGCAGTTTAGACATTAATGGCTGTGTGTTGCGTTATTTTGGGGGGACAGCAAATTTAGAATGGAATAGAATAGAATAGAATTCTTTGTTGGCCAAGTGTGATTGGACACACAAGGAATTTGCCTTTGGTGCATAAGTTCTCGGTGTACATAAAAGAAAAGATACGTTCATCAAGAATCGTAAGGTACAACATTTAATGATAGTCCTAGACTAGACTAGACTAGACTAGACTAGACTAGACTAGACTAGACTAGAGTAGAGTAGAGTAGAGTAGAGTAGAATAGAATAGAATAGAATAGAATAGAATAGAATAGAATAGAATAGAATAGAATAGAATAGAATAGAATAGAATAGAATTCTTTATTGGCCAAGTGTGATTGGGCACATAAGGAATTTGTCTTTGGTGCATAAGCTCTCGGTGTACATAAAAGAAAAGATACGTTCATCAAGAATCGTAAGGTACAACATTTAATGATAGTCCTAGACTAGACTAGACTAGACTAGACTAGACTAGAGTAGAGTAGAGTAGAGTAGAGTAGAGTAGAGTAGAGTAGAATAGAATAGAATAGAATAGAATAGAATAGAATAGAATAGAATAGAATAGAATAGAATAGAATAGAATAGAATAGAATTCTTTATTGGCCAAGTGTGATTGGGCACATAAGGAATTTGTCTTTGGTGCATACGCTCTCGGTGTACATAAAAGAAAAGATACATTCGTCAAGAATCATAAAGTACAACCCTTAATGATAGTCATAGGGTACAAATAAGCAATCAAATCATATTAGGAAACAATATCAATATAAATCGTAAGAATCCAAGCAACAAAGCTACAGTCATACAGTCCTAAGTGGAAGGAGATGGGTGGTGGGAACGAGGAGAAGATTAATAGTAGTGCAGACTTAGTAACTAGTAAATTAGTAAATTTACACTGTTATACAAGCTGTATACTCGCTACTTTACATTGTAGCCAGGTGTCATTTCTTCAGCGTTGTCACATGAAAAGATATATTTAAATATTTACAAAATGTGAGGTGTACTCACTTCTGTGATATACTGTATATTGTATTTTCCTCTCTTCTCTTCTCTTCTCCTCTCCTCTTCCTATTTCTCTTCTCTTCTATTCCTATCTTCTCTTCTCTTCTCTATTCTATTTGTTTTATTCTATTCATTTATTGACCTTTGCCCTTCTCTCTGATTTCAGCAATGGGAAATGATTATTGGGGTCAGCGAAGACAAGAAGTTATTTTCCTGTTCGATCTGGAGGTATGTCTTTACCCTCCCCCCGCCCCCCTCTTATGGGTATAAGCTTTACAGGTAGTCCTCGCCTTATGACCATCAAACAGCTGTCAGGTGAGTTTGCTCCATTTTACGACATTTCTTCTCACAAAGTGAATCACCGCAGGTCTTAAACCATCATAAATGTGGGTCAGTTGCCCACCGTCTGAATTTTGATCACGATCCCACGGGGTTATGCTGCACATAAGTCGTTAAGTGTGAAAAGCGGCCGTAAGTCACTTTTTTCAGCGTAACTTTGGGCGGTCAATCAGATCGGTCCATCAAAATTAAAATCTTTTCTCAAGATACGTGTAGTCCTCAACGGGCGACCACAACTGAGCCCAAAATTTAGGCCGTTAAGTGAGGTATTTGTTAAGTGAGCTTTGCCCCATTTTACGACCTGTCTTGCCACAGTTGTTAAGTGAATCTGGCTTCCCCGTGGACTTTGCTTGTCAGAAGGTCGCAAAAGGGGATTGCAGGACCCCGGGATGCCGTGGCTGTCATAAATGTGAGTCAGTTGCCAAGCAGTCGAATGTAAATTTCAGTGCCGTTGTAACTTTGAATGGTCACTATAAACGAACAGCTGTAAGTCGAGGAGATGTGCTTTTGTCAATCACCTTAAGACAGCGTTGAGGGAGAGTCACGGGAATGTCCATTCCAC
Source organism: Ptyas mucosa (assembly GCA_012654045.1). NCBI lineage: Eukaryota > Metazoa > Chordata > Lepidosauria > Squamata > Colubridae > Ptyas > Ptyas mucosa. The sequence goes on from WNWU01000148.1 coordinate 66,058, forward strand.
CATACTTGGAATATGGCATCCCATTTTGGTCACCACGAGGTTAAAACAGATCTTGGAGTCCTAGTGGACAAATCACTTAAATACGAGCCAGCCGTGTGCTGCAGCAGCCAAAAAGGCCAACGCAAACTTTCAGCCCATTGTAAGCTCCTCCTCATCCTCGTCTCTCTGCAAACCTTACTCCCTTCTAGCACTGATGATGTTACGTAGTTGGGTCATGAAACATCTGCAGAAAAACAACCAAGCTCAGAGAGCGCCAAGGACCCCACAGTCCTCCTCCTCCTCCTCTCCTTCCTTTCTCCTCCTCCTCCTCTCCTCCATTCTCTCCCTTCTTCTTTTCCTCCTCCGCCTCCTCTATCCCTTCTCCTGTGGTACTTGGCTCAATAGTAGCAACAGAGGGATCTTGGAGTCCTAGTGGGCAACCATTTAAATAGGAGCCGGCCGTGTGCAGCAGCTGCCAAAAAAGCCAACACAGTTCTGGGCTGCATCAACAGAGGGATAGAATCAAGATCCCGTGAAGTGTTAATACCACTTTATAATGCCTTGGTAAGGCCACACTTAGAATACGGCATCCAGTTTTGGTCGCCACGACGTAAAAAGATGTTGAGACTCTGGAAAGAGTGCAGAGAAGAGCAACAAAGATGATTAGGGGACTGGAAGATAAAACATATGAAGAAGGGTTGCAGGAACCAGGTATGTCTAGTTTAAGGGGAAAAAAGTCAATGGGGAAACCAGATTCACTTAACAGCCGTCTGACTAATTTAACGACCGCAGTGATTCACTTCACAAACGAGACAAGAAAAGTCGTAAAATGGGGCAAAACCTCACTTGACAAATTTCTCTCTTAGCACCGTAAATTTTGGGCTCAATTGGGGGTTCGTAAGTCAAGGGCTTACCTGTGTTAGTATTTATGCTTTTTATCATCTTCTTTAAATCTTCTTTTTGTTGGTATTATTGTTATTGTTATTCTTCTTTCTGTGGCTTTGCAAGTACACTGAGTGTTTCTGTGCCGGAGACAAACTCCTTGGGTGTCTAATCAGACTTGGCCCAATAAAACATGCAATTCAATTGAATTCAATCTTTCCTTTCCTTTTGCTTTCTCTTTCCCTCCCCTTTCTGTCTTCTCTCCTCTCCCCTCCTCCTCCTCCTCCCCCTCCCCTTCCTATTCTTCTTTTTTTCTCTTCTTCCCCTTCCTCTTCTCCTCTCCCTCCCCTCCTCTCCCCTCCCCATTCTTCTCCTCCCCTCCCCCCGCCTCCTATTCTTCTCCTCCTCCTCCTCTCCTCCCTTCCTATTCTTCTTTTTCTTCTCCTCTTCCCCCTCCTCCTTCTCCTACTTTTCTTGTCCTCCTTCTCTTCCTCCCCTCCCCTTCCTATTCTTTTTCTTCTCCTCCTCCTCCCCCTCCTCTCCCCTCCCCTCCCTATTCTCTTCCTCCTCCCCCCTCCCCTCTCCTTCCTATTCTTCTTTTTCTTCTTCTCCTCCTCCCCTCCTCTCCACTTCCCTCCCTATTCTTCTCCTCCTCCTCCCCCCTCCTCCTTCTATTCTTCTCCTCCTCCTCTTCCCCCCCTCCCCTTCCTATTCTTTTTCTCCTCCTCCTCTCCCCTCCCCTCCCTATTCTCCTCCTTCTCCTCCTCTTCCTCTTCTCCTCCTCCTTCTTCTCCTCCTCCTCCTCCTTCTTCTTCTCCTCCTCCTCCACCCCCCTTCTTTTTTTCCCCCTTTTCTTTTAGGCCCCAAGGAAAATCTTACCTTTTCTTCACCCAGTTTAAAGCTGAGATGAAAGGAGCAAAGATCCAGTACGCCATGGCTTACGTGAGTCCCATCTGAAGGGGGCTGGGGGAAGGTGGTGCCTGTAACCCAGGGTCTGTATGCCAGTTTGAATTGAGGAGTCCCTTTCCCCCTCTCAGTTTATGGGTTCGCTTACTACAAAATTCTTGGCCCTTCCTATATTTTCTGCTGACCACTAGGAGGCACTACCTGACCAGCTTCACCCTTATATTGGGACCGATGAGGTACATAGATATACCTATACAGGTAGCCCTCAATTCAGGCCAAAATTGATATTGCAAAGTGAGAAACTTGTTAAGGGAGTCTTGCCCCTTTTTACGACTTTTCTCACCCCGTTGGTTAAGCGAATCACTGCCGTTGTTAAATTAGTAACACGGTCGTTAAACGAATCTGGCTTCCCCCATTGACTCTGCTCGTCGCAAAAGGGGATCGCGTGACCCGGGGACACTGTAACCGTCATAAATGTGAACCAGTTGTCAAGCACCCGAATGTAAATCTCGTGACTACGGGGGTTGCTGCAATGATCATAAGTGGGAAAAACGGTCATAAGCCCCTTTTTTCAATGCCATTGTAACTTTGAACGGCCACTAAATGAACTGTTGTAAGTCGAGGGCTACCTGCATATATAATATATACAATTCGAGGACAAAACCGATCTTGCGGTGAGTGCCTTCGAATGGTCAATAGTAAATAGAACATATAAAAAAGGGATATAGGGGAAAGGCTCCGAGGCTTCTGCTAGGAGGCTCAGAAAGAACTAACAGTGATAAGACAGAGCTAATGGAGAAGAGCAACAAAGATGATGAGGGGGCTGGAGACTAAAACATATGAAGAACAGTTGCTGGAATTGGGTAGGTCTAGATCAGGGCTGTCAAACTCCTGGCCCATGGGCCAGATGCGTCACATGCTGGCCACACCTACGCCCGGTTTATCGAAGGGGAAAAAAGTCCCAATACGTCACGTTACAATGCCATGACGATGTGAGTTTGACACCCCTGATCTAGTTTAATGAAAAGAAGGACTAGGGGAGACATGATAGTAGTCTTCCAATATCTCAGGGGTTGCCACAAAGAAGAGGGGGTCAAGCTATTCTCCAAAGCACCTGAGGGCAGGACAAGAAGCAATGGGTGGAAACTAATCAAGGAGAGAAGCAACCTAGAACGAAGGAGAAATTTCCTGACAGTGAGAACATTTAACCAGTGGAACAGCTTGCCACCAGAAGTTGTGGGTGCTCCATCACTGGAGGTTTTTAAGAAGAGACTGGACAGCCATTTGTTTTGAATGAGGTAGAGATTCCCGCCTGAGCAAGGCGCTGGAGTAGAAGACCTCCAGAGTCTCTTCCAGATCTATGATAAATAAACTCTCTGGTTTGACAGGGTAAATAATGAGGAAAAATGGCGTCTCTCAACTGCATCCATTCGTCGCCCTACTCCTGGTTATAAAGCTTAGCCTACTCTTGGTTCAACCCTGGCCTTCCCTCCTGGTCTCGTTATGGTAGATAAGAGGTCTCCTTTTTAAGCTTCCCATTGGGTAAACTTTTGAGTGTGGATCTTGTTGTCTTTCTTTCATTGACACCCCACCCCTCAAGTGTGCTGCTGTTCTCAACCACATCTACTTGGCTTCCTCTCCCCCATACCTCACAGCCTCTAGAGCAGGGATTTTCAACCCGGACAACTTGTAGATATAGGGACTTCAATTCCCAGAATTCATCAGCCAGCTTGCTGCCTGGAGAGTTGTGGGGGTTGAAGTCCAAAAATGTTGGCTGGGGAATTCTGGAGGTTGAAGTCTACCCATGTGGGCTGGGGAATTCTGGGGTTGACGTCCATTCGGATGATTTCATCCATGCTGGCTGGGGATTCTGGGGGTTGAAGTCCATCCATGCTACCTGGGGAAATTCTTGGGGTTGAAGTCCTACCATACTGCCTAGGGAATTCTGGGGGTTGATGTCCATTCTGATGTTTCATCCATGCTGGCTGGGGAATTCTGGGGGTTGTAGTCCACCCATATTAGCTGGGGAATTCTGGGCGTTGAAGACCACATACATCAACTTGTGAAAGTTGTGATTTCCTTGGGTGCACTAGTATCTCCTCGGTGGAGTTGGGGCTGCCATCTTGACTTTTTTTGAAGGTTGCCAACACCCAGGGCCCACTTCCCTCTTGTCTCAGTGCCTGGCCATTAAAATAGTAGGGGTGGGATGGAGCCCTTGGGTGCTCCTGCTTGACTGCGGGGTTTGTTTCTTTCAGTCCTCGGCTAGCGTCGGAGGACAGAACGATGTCCCATTAAAAGAGGAGGAATTCTTGGTCACGGAACGGGCAGGTGAGTTTGTTTATTTGTTTGTTTGTTTGTTTGTTTATAACATCTAGACAGCCACCTGACTTTCAACCAGCTCTGGAGTAGAAGACCTCCAAGGTCCCTTCCAACTCTGTTTATTCTATTTCTATTCTAATTCTATTCTATTTCTAATTAATTCTCTAATTCTTAATTCTTTAATTCTAATTCTCTAATTCTAATTATGTAATCCTCTAATTCTAATTCTCTAATTCTAACTCTCTAATTCTGATTCTTTAATTCTAATTCTCTAATT
>WNWU01000148.1:72813-85742 GCA_012654045.1 Ptyas mucosa
AAAGAATGCCGGCTGGGGAATTCTGGGAGTGGAAGTCCACCCATCTTTCACTGAAGTTCATCCATCAGGTAGGAATGGTGTCTGGGCTCACAATATCCAAGAGGCCCTCCCTGTTTGAAATCCCCCATCCCTTTTCCTCAGAATTCCTGATCCAGCCGCCTTATTCGGAGACGATCTGCACCTCAGCTTGACTTAATGACCCATTTTACAGCTGCCTGCTGCAACATATACTTAGTTCATTTGGTCGAACCCGGAGTGGTGTGACGCACAAATCCAGCCTGTAAATTTAATCTGTCCTCTCTCGTGCAACTTTCTTTTGTTGCAAATTTATATTAGATTATCAACATATAAAATACAAAAAGAAAAATGAAAATAACAGGAAAGAAGGGAAAGGAGCGGGGAATAAGAAAAAGCATTGACTTCTGATTTTTTGGCGCAGTAGAATAAAGTAATTAATAATAATATTAATATTACCTCAACTTTTTACTTTTATATAATAATTTACACTAGCCATTTCTGTGACCACAAACCTACCTAATCAGCAGAACTCAAAATCCAAGTTTCGTGGTTTTTTTCCCACCCCAAGCACAAAGTCCAGAAACGGTTTCCGAGTGGAAACTAAATTAATTGTGTTGCTTTCTTAATCTAAGCCATCTATTTCACCAGTGTCCCTAGCTTAACTCTGTCTGGTGATTCCTTTAACGACTGTGGCAAGGAAGGTTGTAAAAGAGGGCAAATCTCACTTCCCGGCTGCCTCGCTTAGCAAGAATTGTGGTCGTACGTCGAGGGCCGCCCGTATGTTCGCTTTAAAGAATCTCCTGCATGAAGACGTGACTCCTACTCTGATATTTCTTTTCCTCTTATGCAACTACTCAAGAGTTGCATAAGAGGAAAAAAAATATCGGAATAGGAGCCACGTCTTCATGCAGAAGACCGCACAATGGGGAAACCCCCCTCCACACACACACCTGTCAACATCGTAGCAAAACATTTCCTGCCCTGTGTGTTTTCGATGACGCCAGCCACCCTGGCTCGGTTTCCTGGACCGTGGCGTGAATAATAAACCTCTCCAGAGGTTGACAAACAAGTCGGACGGCTCTACAGCCGAGTCTCTCTCTCTCTCTCTCTCTCTCTCTCTCTTTCTCTCTGTCCGGGTTTCCGCCTTTGGCTTGGCAGAGTCTTTCACCTGCAGTGTGATTGTGGTTCATCACAAGGGTTGTGATACCAGCTGGGTTGCCATCTGCTCCTTCCCACGAAGGCCTCCCTCCAGGCAGCTAGGGACAAAAAGCTGGATTTCCTGCAACTGGTCGGTCTCCGGATTTCCGTGTTTAAACTGGAAGACAAATGATGTGTTGGATACGGAGCCTAAGAGATGCGGACTTCAACTCCCAGAATTCCCCAGCCAGCACGGGAGAATTCTGGGAGTTGAAGTCTCACCTGTCTTCCTCTTGCCAAGCTTGTGAGCTATCTACTCCAGTGATGGGTTGCTACCGGTTCGCCCCGGATCGGGCGAACTGGTAGCGGCAGCGGCGGGAGGCTCCGTCCACCCACCCGGACGCTTCTGTGCGTGCACAGAAGCGTCACGCGTGCACATGAGCATGCGTGTGCACACGAGTGAACCGGTAGCAAACTAAATTGAAACCCACTACTTATCTACTCCCCTAGGCCAGTGTTCCTAAAAACATGATCCACGGATCCTTGAGGGTCCAACCAGGCTGCAGATTCACTTAACAACCACGCTGATTCATTTAATGACCAGTGCAAAAAAGGTCATAAAATCCGGTACGACACAACAACCAGTCTTTTTCATGTGCTATAACCATGATGGTCCTGAAAGCATGATCCACAGACCTCGGGAGTCCAACCGGGTTCCGAATTCACTTAACAACCATGATGATTCATTTAATGACCGGTGGGGGGAAAAAAGGTCATAAAATCCGTCTAATACATGACCAGCTTATTTTATGACCATCACATGTTACAACCATTCTGGGAACGGACATTGCCAAGGTTGGGAAACAGTGCCCTAGTTATTTCAAGGCAGAATGCTCTTGCATACGGAGGTTCCTCAGAGGTGGTTGTTATTATTATTATTATTATTATTATTATTATTATTATTATTATTATTTAAATTTCTATACCGCCCTTCTTTCGGACTCAGGGTGGTGAACAGCCAACTAAAAGCACAAATACAAAAGTTAAAAGCAATTTAAAATGATATAAATTTGGCCCAATTTTAAGTTAAAAATCAATAACAAAAACTTTAAAACCAACATGGGGTCAGGCCAGCCCAGCTAACCGAAAAAGATGGGTTTTAAGGGCCCGACGAAAAGTCCGGAGGTCTGGGATCACTCGTATCTCTGGGGGGAGGTTAGACGCTGGTTGGGGAATTCTGGGAGTTGAAGTTCACCCATCTTCCAGTTGCCAAGTTTCGGTGCGATCCGCTTGCCGGTGTTCCTGAAAGCATGATCCAAGAACTCCCGGGTCCAACCAGGCTGCAGATTCACTTAGCAACCATATGATTCATTTAATGACCAGTGCAAAAAGATTCATAAAATCCCATCTAACACATAACCAGCCTGTTTTATGACCATCGCATGTTATAAAAATGATGGGGAAGCTCCATTCCTGGAATTGCCGTTTCCAAGATCGGAAAACACTGCCCTGTTTATTTCAAGGCAGACTGCTCTTGAATATGGAAGCTCCTTCCGAGGAGGTTAAACACTGGCTGGGGAATTCTGGGAGTTGAAGTCCACCCAGCTTGAAGTTGCCACGTTTGGGGAAACGCTATTCTAATCATTTGTTAAGGCCGTATGCTCTTGGAATATGGAGGCTTGTTAGAGGTCATTAGACACTGCCTAGGGGATTCTGGGAATTGAAGTCCACCCCGCTTCACACTGACAAGGTTGAGAAACGCAATTCTAATCATTGTTAAGGCTGAATGCTCTTGAATATGGAGGCTCCTTGAAATTAATTAGACACCTCTCTTTGCCTAACCTTCTTTGCATGGCATCTAATTTGCAAACCCCAGACACAGAGGCGGAGTTAGCAAATTGCGAGACGCCAGCGTTCCCAAGTCTGCTTTCCTGTTGGAGGTGTTGGAAGAGGAATTCCCAAGACTTCTCAGCCAGCATGGCCCCAACAGATGGAAAGTTGGCTTGTGCTAAGCCAAGCTGTGGTTTGCTTGGGCTTTAGCTGAAACCACGGTAGGCCTCGTTTTATAAACTGATTCATTGCTAAGCACATTGTGTGAATTTAGCTAATTTTGGCTTGATCCAGTAAACTAGAACTAAACCATAGCTTAGAACAATGTGTGAATCAGACTACTGTCTGGTTATCAAGCAATTCTGGAAGATAGAAAAATTTGAAGATCACTTATCACATTATCTTGGAGATCTCTCTCTCTCACTCTCTCTCTCTCTCTCTCTCTCTCTCTCTCCCAGCTACAATTATCTGTAACGCTAAGCCACGTTTCTTCAGATGTCAGTTTAATGCAAAACAAGCATAATTAATTGTAGTTTGTGCAGTAAACTAGCACGGCTTAGCATAACAGCCATCACCCTAAGCCATTTTGTGTCTTCTCCACATGTTGGTTTAATGTGAAACAAACACAGCTAATTATAGTTCATGCAGTACACTAGTATGGCTTAGCCCAGGGCTCAGCAATTCGTGGCTCTGGACTGGAGCCACACGTGGCTCGTTCACTCCTCTGCTGTGGCTCCCTGTCACTCAAAATATCGACCCCCAGTAGGCCAACCATGGATAAATCCAAGAAAAGAAAAGTTTCCGAAGAAAACAGAACGTTTAATTCAACTACATAGGCTAGTTTTGTGGCCGCTCAGGAAATAGTCAGGCATAGGAAGGATTTTGTGGCTCCCGGTGTTTTCTTTTCTGTGGGAAACGGGCCCAAATGGCTCTTTGAGTGTTTAAGATTGCCGACCCCTGGCTTAGTCCAAAAAATATCCATCACGCTAAGCCATGTTGTGTCTTCTCCAGATATTGGTTTAGTGTGAAATAGAAACACAGCTAATTATAGTTTATGCAATAAACTAGTACGGCTTAGCCTAAGAATTATCCAATGTGGCTAAGTCACATAGTGTCTTCTTTAGATGTCAGTTTAGTGCAGAGTAGAAACACAGCTAATTATGGTTTAATGCAGTAAACCAGCATGGCTTAGCCCAACAATTATCCATCACACTAACCCACGTTGTGTCTTCTTTAGATGTCAGTTTAGTGCAGAGTAGAAACACAGCTAATTATGGTTTAATGCAGTAAACCAGTATGGCTTAGCCCAACAATTATCCATCACGCTAAGCCACGTTGTGTCTTCTTTAGATGTCAGTTTAGTGCAGAGTAGAAACACAGCTAATTATGCTTTAATGCAGTAAACCAGTATGGCTTAGCCCAACAATTATCCATCACGCTAAGCCACGTTGTGTCTTCTTTAGATGTCAGTTTAGTGCAGAGTAGAAACACAGCTAATTATGGTTTAATGCAGTAAACCAGCATGGCTTAGCCCAACAATTATCCATCACTCTAAGCCATGTTGTGTCTAATGTTGGCTTAAGGTGAAACAGAAAAAAACACAACTAATTATACTTTATGCAGGAAACTAATATGGCTTAGCCTAAGAATTATCCAAGAATTCTTCTTCTCCTTTAGACCTCAGTTTAGTGCAATGTAGAAACACAGCTAATTATGGTTTAATGCAGTAAACTACATTACGTAGCGTGGCTAGGCACAATTTATGAACCGAGTCCCCAACCAGAAGCTGTTCAGGCCCGTTCAGCTCCCAACCTGCATCTGACCACTGTCAAAACCACTGCATGTCCGAATGCCCACAGCTACCCACTGGATGGTTTTCTGTTTCCACCGCTTTAATGTCACAATTGTGTTCCGATGTGGGCTTGCAGGAATGCTTGTTTGCCGATGAAAGATCGCCTGTCCAGAAAGCCATTCTCCAAACGGACAGCGTGTGCCAAGACGGCCTACGCCAGCTGTGTTTGGCTGGGTGCCCGTTCAGTGTCTTGACCTTCTTTTACATGTCTTTGTTTTGCTCGAAACGCTACAGCTCAAGGTAGACGGGGATCCCTGGGTGATCTACTAGATTCCCAGCTGGGGCTTATAAACAAAAAAAACATTGACCCAAACTTTGGGAGAAACACCCATGCTCTCGCACTGTGTTACATCAGGAATGTCCAGCTTGGCCACATTCAGACTTGCAGACTTCAACTCCCAGAATTCTGTGCCGGCTAGGGAATTCTGGGAGTTGAAGTCCACAAAGGTTGGATTTCAAAGGGGTGAAATCCAGCAGGTTCTGACAGGTTCTGGAGAACCGGTAGTGGAAATTTTGAGTAGTTCGGAGAACCGGCAAATACCACCTCTGGTTGGCCCCAGAGTGGGGTGGGAATGGGGATTTTGCAATATCCTTCCCCCTGGAGTGGGATGGGAATGGAGATTTTGCAGTATCCTTCCCCTGCCACGCCCACCAAGCCACGCCCACCCAAGCCACACCACACCCAACAAGCCACGCCCACAGAACCGGTAGTAAAAACATTTGGATTCCACCACTGTTGGACACCCCTGATCTACACCCTACTACCAGCTGCCAGGCCTTGTGGTAGTAGTGTGCATTGTTGCTACAGGTCCTCAGCTTATGACCGCAAGCGAGCCCAAAATTTATGTTGCTAAGCGAGACATTTCTCAAGGGAGCTTTGGCCCATTTTATGACCTTCCTTGCCACAGTTTATTTCTTTTATTTATTTATTGGTTCGATTTATATGCTGCCCTTCTCTGGAGACTCAGGGTGGCTTACAATGAGTTAAGCAATAGCCTTCGTACTTTTGTATATACCTGCTTAGTAGGGCTTTTGGCCCCCCCCAAGCAGTGTTCTTTTTTATACAAAGTCAGCTTATTGCCCCCACAATCCGGGTCCTCATTTTACCTACCTCGGAAGGATGGAAGGCTGAGTCAACTTTGAGCCTGGTGAGATTCGAACTCGCAGTAACTGCAGGCAGCTGGCAGCTAAGTGCTACTTTAACAGTAGATTAGTCCACTGCGCCACCAGGCTCTATTTTATGACCTCCTTGCCACAGTTCTTAAGTGAATCAACTGCAGTTCTTAAGTTAATCACACGGTTAAGTGAATCTGGCTTCCCTGTTGACAGTGCTCATCAGGTCGTCACAAAAGGCGATCATGTGACCCCGGGGACACTGCAACCGTCATAAATGTGAGCAAGTTGTCAAACACCGGAATGTAAATCTCGTGACCACGGGGATGCTGCAACAGTCATAAGTGGGAAGAACAGCCGTAAGTCCTTTTTTTCAGTGCCGTTGTAATTTTGAACCGTAACGATCATAAATATGGATTACAGGGAGTCCTCGACTTGCAACAGTCCATTTAGTGACCGTTCAAAGTTACGACGTCACTGAAAAAAGTAGCTTACGGCCATTTTTCATGCTTACGGCCGTTACAGCATCCCCGTGGTCACGCAATTAAAATCGTATTTATGACGGCCGCAGTGTCCCGTGATCCCCTTTTGCGACCGTCTTGACAAGCCAAGTCAACGGGAAAGCCAGTTTCACTTAACAATCGTGTTACGAATTTAATAAGTGCAGTGCTTCACTTATCAACGGTGACAAGAAAGGTTGCAAAATGGGGCAAAACTCACTTAAAACCCGCAGTGGCGCAGTGGTTAGAGTGCAGTATTGCAGGCTACTTCTGCTGACTGCCGGCTGCCTGCAATTTGGCAGTTCGAATCTCACCAGGCTCAAGGTGGACTCAGCCATCCATCCTTCTGAGGTGGGGTAAAACGAGGACTGAGATTATTGGGGGCAAGAGGCTGACTCTCTAACCGCTTAGGGTTTATAGCGGAATATAAGTCTAAGTGCTATGGCTATTAACCAATGTTTTACTTAGCAACAGAAATTTGGGGTTCAATTGTGGTTGTAAGTCGAGGATTCCCTGTGATTGCCAAGCGTCTGAATTTCGATCACATGACCATGGGAAGGCTGCAACGTAAATCATAAGTCTGAAACAGGGGAGAAATGTAAAATTTGTTACTACCGGTTCTGTGGGCATGGCTTGGTGTGTGTGTGGGGTAATGTGACTGGGTGGGTGTGGCCAACTTTTTTTTTTAACTTTTCAAAGCAATTTTTCTAATGCTTTGAAAAGCCTCTGCCGATCAGGCAACTCAGCTGGGATCGTCAGAGACTTTTCAAAGCATTTTTTTTTACCACCTCTTCGGCCAAGAGGTTACAGAAAAAAATGCTTTGAAAAACCTCTGAAGATCCCAGCTGAGCTGCGTGATCATCAAAGGCTTTTTTTTTAACTTTTAAAAACATTTTTTCGTCGGAAGAGGTTGTAGAAAAAATGCTTTTAAAAGTTAAAAAAAAAGCCTCTGATGATCGTGAGGCTCAGCTGAGCATGGGGGGTGGGTGCGCAGGGATTTTTGCTACCGGTTCTCCGAACCACCTACCGCCATCGCTACCGGATCGGGCGATCCGGTCTGAACCGGGAGCATTTCACCCTTGGTCTGAAAAGTGGTTGTAAATCACTTTTTCCCGTGCCGTTGTAACTTGGAACGGTCACTAAACGAATGGACTACCTGTACAGCTCAGGAAGGAGCCTTGTCACCTTCATGGCTAAGCCAGATCTAGGACGATGGAAAAAAAACTGAAGCAAACAAACCAGAATTAAACCCGCTGTTGTGGTTTTTTGCCAGAGGTGTCTGCACAGGGCGATCACATCAGGCAAGAAAGGATGCAATTATACACATGGAGATTAAAAAAATAAAAGAATAAGCGGTACCATCCCAGGTTTGCAATTTTGATGTATTGCTTTTCTTAAACCCACATCCTGCGGGCTTTCCTGGTTGCTGTTAATGGGTTTGGGCCTGCAAAAAGATTGGGTGGCTGGATGCACAAAACATCAGCTGCAGAGAAGAGATGATTAAAGATCTGGAGACTAAAACACACGAAGGACGGTTGCAGGATTTGGGTGTGGCCATTCTAGGACTGGGAAGGGACATGAGAGCGATATTCCAGGATTTGAGGGGCTGCCCCAAAGAGGAGGGGGTCAACCTAGTCTCCAAAGCACCAGAAGGCAAGACAAGGAACAAGGGATGGAAACTAATCGAGGAGAGAAGCAACCTAGAATTAAGGAGAAATTTCCTAGCAGTGAGAACAATTAATCAGTGGAACAGCTTGCCACCAGAAGTTGTAGGTGCTCCAACACTGGAGGTTTTTAAGAAGAGACCGGACGACTATTGGTCTGAAATGGCATAGGGTCTCCTGCTTGAGCAGGGGGTTGGACTAGAAGACCTCCAAGGTCCCTTCTAGCTCTATTCTGATTGATTGATTGATTGAACATAATTGGCTTAGTTTGCTTAGCATCTACTCTGAACCCAACCCGAAGCTCCCTTCGTCATCTCAGAACATAATGCTTTTTCTTTTCTTCTTGCATTCCAGAGGAAAAATAAATTATGAAGATATTGAGGTTTTTTCCTCTGCCCCCGTATCTGGCAAATACCACTCAACATTGAGGTGTGGCTGCTCAACAAATAGTCCTTGACTCATAGAATCATTCATTTAGTGACTGTTTGAAGTTACGTCACTGAAAAAAGTGCCTTATGACCATTGGTGGTATTCAGCCGGTTCGGGAAAACTGGTAGTGGTGGCCTGGGCGCAATCCCATCCTATATTGCTGTGTTTTTGATGACGCACGCATGTGTGGATGGCACGCGTGAGCGAATTGTCATGTTGTTTGACATCGCACACATGCGTGGACGGCGCGCACGAGCGAATTGCCGTGTTTTGTGATGCCACACGTATGCGCACATTCACATTTCCAGATCTGGGCGAACCGGTTGCTACAATATATGAACCCCACTTCTGCTTATGATTGTATTTCACACTTAATGACCATTGCGGCATTCTTGTGATCACGTAATCAAAATTCAGACACTTGGCCACTGACTCGTATTTATGTCAGTTGCAGTGTCCTGGGGCGGTCAAATGATCCCCTTTTGCAACAAGCAAAGATAACGGGGGAAGCCGGATTCACTTCACATCCTGTGTTACTAATTTAACAACTGCCACAATTTGCTTACGAACTGCGGCAAGCAAGGTCGTAAAACGGGGCAAAACTGACTGAACAACTGTCTCACTTAACAACAGAAAGTTTGGGCTCCATTGTGGTCGTAAGTTGAGGGCTACCTATAACGCCCGGTAAGCCAAAGGAAAAAACACACCGGTGGCATCGTACGCAGGGGCAAAACTCATTTAACAACTGACTTGGTTAAGGTCAAAAATTAGTGGTCGTAAATTGAGGACCACCAGTATCGCTAAATATGCCTCTGATTTGCTGCTTCTATCTAGACCAGCAGTCACCAACTGGTGGTCCGCGAGAAAATTTTGGTGGTCCGCAGAAAAATTATTTGCATTTTTCATATTGCACTAAATGCTATTTATCTTTTTAAAAATTCATACTAGTGGTCCGCAGGATTTAAAATTATGAATTTAGTGGTCCCCGAGGTCCGAAAGGTTGGTGACCCCTGATCTAGACTGAATGTGGACTCCAAATAAAATTTGCCAGTTCAAAAAAAAAGACGCTCCCAGATTCCTCCCGATTTTATTTTCGCGCTCCGAGCAAACGCAGAATCCGGTTTGCCATTCCAGATTAGAAGGATCTACTACAGGGATTAACTCCTAAGGGCTGACTCACATTCCTTTCTTCTTCCTCCTCCTCCTCTCTTCCAGCGTGTGGGTGCATTCTTTCTCTTGGCATTCGGTTTGCACTTCAACGAATAAGCTTAATAGCCCAGAGGGGCAGGGTTGTAACTGTTTAAACAACCACACGAAACCAACCCATCTGCCCTTCGCACTAATTTTGCAAAGAATATAAAATAAAACGTTCATCATCCAACCGCCCTTCCCTTCCCCGCCAGCCTTTCAAGGAACTGGAGTCATCCCGGATAGATAAATATATTTTTTTAGTGGCGCTTTTTCCAGGATTTCCGATTACCAAATTGGGACAAAACCTTTGAGAGGCTTTTGCCAAGATCTCCGTGTCTGTTTAGAAGGAAAAAAAAGGCGATTTATTTCACCATGAAGAGCTGACAAGGTTTCAAAACATCAACCAAATAAACCGTCGGTTTTCTTGAACCCGGGTTCAAGAAGTGGAAGTCGCTTGGACAAGTGAATTAATTGCACTCCGCTTAACCATGGCTTACTGGACAATAAACGCAGATTAATCCACAGCCCAAGAATTCCATGTCGGAGACCTCCCTACCTGCAACCCATTTCTGTAGCCTCTCCAGTTTGCAAACATTTATTAGCGATAAATCAAGGACTTAAATGTATGACCCAAAGGTGCAACTGGACTTTCTTGTTTCTCTTTGAAGACGTTTCGCTTCTCATCCAAGGAGCTTCTTCAGCTCTGACTGGTTGGTGGGGAACGGAAGGATTTGTACTCTTTGCAGACAGCTGGTCGTTTGCATTCTTTGAGAGAGCCTTTGAGGCCACCAGGAGGTTTAATCTGAGTCCTCAGCAACATCTGAGGGTGGGGAGCCTTCTTGGAACTGCTGAAAGGACACAGCTGTACATTGGAGAAACAAAACAACCACTTCACAAACGTATGGCACAACATAGGAGAACAAACTCATCAGGACGAGATTCAGCGGTCAATCTGCACTTGAAAGACAAAGGCCACTCTTTTGAAGACAGCAAAGTCCACATTTTGGACAGAGGGGACCGCTGGTTTGAAAGAGGGGTCCAAGAGGTCATATGCATTCTTTGAGAGAGCCTTTGAGGCCACCAGGAGGTTTAATCTGAGTCCTCAGCAACATCTGAGGGTGGGGAGCCTTCTTGGAACTGCTGAAAGGACACATCTGTACATTGGAGAAACAAAACAACCACTTCACAAACGTATGGCACGACATAGGAGAACAAACCCATCAGGACGAGATTCAGCGGTCAATCTGCACCTGAAAGACAAAGGCCACTCTTTTGAAGACAGCAAAGTCCACATTTTGGACAGAGGGGACCACTGGTTTGAAAGAGGGGTCCAAGAAGCCATCTATGTTCAAATTGAAGATCCCTCGCTCAATAGAGGGGGAAGGATACCACATCCTCTATCTCCAGTCTACAACACAGTCCTTTCAACTGTTCCAAGAAGGCTCCACTCCCATTTGCACCACTCAGGTAACCCTCCCCAAGGACACAGACAAACTTCCAAGTGGCCTTAACAGAAGGATGCAAACGACCAGCTGTCTGCAAGGAATATAAATCCTTCCGTTCCCCACCATCCAGTCAGAGCTGAAGAAGCTTCTTGGAGGAGAAGCGAAACGTCTTCAAAGAAAAAAACCAGAAAGTCCAGTTGCCTCTTGAAAAAAAAAGCACCTTAGGGATAACCACGACCTGGACGACGGAGAATCTCCATAGACTGAAATGTATGGATTAAAGCAGGGGTCTTCAGGCTGCTGCCCACTAGTAGGCCTTGGCCTGTTCTGAACTGGGCCGTGGAAGCGGCAGGCAAGAGGGTGCAAGCATGGAGCCCCAATTGTGTGAGGGGCGGCTGCGTATGCCTGCCGCTCACACGAATGGAGTTGCACACTAGTGCTCACACATTCACACACTCGCACATAACCATTCCCTCTCCCTCCCCCACCGATCCACAAAGCTGGAAAAGTTGGGAAACAGTCAGTGGTGGGATTCAAATAACTTAACAACCGGTTCTCTGCCCTAATGACCGGCTGGGTGGGCGTGGCCATGGTGGGCGTGGCCTGGGGGTGTGACAGGCAGCACTTGGCCTCATGCACCCCCCCTGGGAGCCAAAACAGGGCGTTTGGGGATTCCTGGAACGGGCAGGGCAGGGAGAGCCAGCAATTTAACAACTGGTTTAACTGAACTGGCCCGAACCAGCTGAATCCTGTCACTGGGAACAGTGCATTAAAAGTTTTCCTCTGAAAGGAAATCAAAATATTTACTTTAAAGGTGGTACATAATCTGTTTTATTATGTTCCCTGTTTTAAAATGAACATTTCAGCCTCCTTTTAGAGCTCATCCACTACGGGGATCAGAAATCACGCACAGTCCCCAACTTACAACCGTTTAATGACCGTTCGAAGTTACAACGACACTGAAAAAAAGGGACTTCTGATCGGTTTTCACACTTCTGGCCGTGTCAGGGTGATCCAAATTTAGGCGCTTGGCAACTGATTCATATTTATGACAGTCGCAGTGTCCTGGGGCTCATGCGATCCCCTTTGGCGACCTTCTGATGAGCCAAGTCAACAGGGAAGCCAGATTTACTTAACAACCATGTGACTCACTTAACAACGGCAGCCCTTCGCTTAACCACGGGGAAAAGGAAGGTCATAAGATAGGGCAAAGCTCACTTCACAACTGTGTGTTGTAGAAGTGTTGGGTTCCATTGTGGTTGTAAGCCGAGGACTGCCTATATCTTTGGATTTTCGCTCCCTCATCATGCTTTGTTAGGAAAAAAAAAGAAAGAAAAGAAAATCACAACACCACAAATGTTTTGCCTTTGTCTCCAAAACAAACTTTGGAAGGCAGAGCTGCGGCGTGAAATCTGAACACTCAAGAGATCTCCTAGGTCACCATCAAGATAGTCACACGATCGTATTTTTTACATGGCAAACGTCCCGTTGGGCTCCAATTTCACACTGGAATGTGGAGGTTTGTTGAGAACGGCCTTTGGCACTCTCCCAACGGGCGGAAATCCAAAGCAGGGTTTTTTTTCACAAACAACGCTTTTTGTGATATCGAAAAGCAAAGTGTTTTTATGTTAGATATGAATATGTAAATCAGTCTTTCTGAGATTCGGTAACTTTAAGAAGTCTGAACTTGGACTCCAAGCAGCCTGGCTGGGGGATTCTGGGAGTTGAAGCCCACCCATCTTAAAGCATG
>WNWU01000148.1:94192-106130 GCA_012654045.1 Ptyas mucosa
GAGGCAGAGGATGATGGGGCTTGGAGGCCAGGCACAGAGGATGAAAGTGGCAGTCTGAAAGTCTCATCTATTTTTGTAGATTTTTGTGGGGACCAAAACTGGATGCAATTATTCCAGGCATGGCCTTACTAAGGGAACTAAGGTTCTGGGTGTCCTCCTGGATTCACGGCTATCTTTAGAAGATCATCTGAAGGCCGTGACCAGGGGGGCCTTCGCACAAGTACGCCTGGTGCGCCAGTTGTGCCCTTTCCTAGACTGGGATGCCGTCGCCACGGTCACCCACGCCCTTGTTACTTCTCAGTTGGACTACTGTAACGCCCTCTACATGGGGCTGCCCTTGGGATGCACCCGGAGGCTACAGCTAGTCCAGAATGCGGCTGCGCCGGTTGTTATGGAGGCTTCTCGTTACTCCCGTGTGACGCCTCTCCTGCGCGAGCTGCACTGGCTGCCGGTGGTCCTTCGGGTCCGTTTCAAGGTGGTGGTGCTCACCTATAAAGCCCTACATGGTTTACGCCCGGGGTACCTGCAGGATCATCTCCTGCCATCCTGCCATCGTCCCGTGCGCTCCCACAGAGCGGGCCTCCTCCGGGTGCCGTCAGCCAGACAATGTCGGCTGGCGGCCCCCAGGGGAAGAGCGTTCTCTGTGGGAGCGCCGACCCTCTGGAACGGTTTGCCCACCGGGCTTAGGACAGCCCCCGACCTCCTCTCCTTCCGCCGCGAACTGAAGACGTGGCTCTTTCATCAAATGGGCTGATCCGCTGGGGTGATTTTTACATTGAAATAATTTTAATTGGATTTTAATTTTTTATGTAGTTTTCGAATTGTTGAATGTTTTCTTTGTAAGCCGCCCTGAGTCCTTCGGGAGAAGGGCGGCATACAAATTACATAAATAAAGAAATAAAATAAATACTAAGGCTTTACAAAGCGGTAGTAAGGCTTCCCGTGATTTTGATTCTATGCCTCTGTTTATACAACCCGGGATGGTATTGGCTTTTTTGGAAGCTGCCACACATATTCATATGCAGCGTATGCTGGCTGGGGAATTCTGGGAACTGAAGTCCCCGCATCTTAAACATTGTCAAGGTTGAGAGACACGGCTCAAAATAAACGTACGGTTCTAAATTAGGGAAAGATCCCGTTTTGGGAGCTGCTTATGTGAGGTGTCATTTCGTCCCCAAATGGGGACGTTATGAAGAACACTTGGTGGCGCAGCAGACTAAAGTGCTGTTAAATAGCACCAGCTGCCTGCAATTACTGCAAGTTCAAATCTCACCAGGCTCCAGGTTGACTCAGCCTTCCATCCTTCCGAGGTAGGTAAAATGAGGACCCGGATTGTGGGGGCAATCAGCTGACTTTGTATTAAAAAAAAGAAGACCGCTTAGGGGGGCCCGAAAGCCCTACTAAGCAGGTATATACAAAAGTATAAAGGCTATTGCTTTAATGCATTGTAAGCCGCTCTAAGTCTCCGGAGAAGGGCGGCATATAAATTGAACCAATAAACAATAAATAAACACTTGCCTATTTACACACACACACACACACAGTCTCCTAGGAAGCTGCAAATCAAATGAACTGAAAGAAAAATGTAAGATTAGACAATGAAAAACGGCAAGAAACTCAAAAGAGGAAGGTTGGTTTGGCATCAGTGAATTTTCATCCCAGATCTTCTCTCTCTGCTCTGTATTCCAGCATGTCCCCAGAGGGTTAAGTCTACAAACATCCCCATAAGTGGAAAGGCACCGCAAACCACATTTTTATTCTTGCCAGGTGTCAAATTTGATTCAAAGGCAGAAAGAAAGAAGGAAAGAAAGAAAGAAAGAAAGAAAGAGAAAAGAAAAGAAAGAAAGAAAAGAAGGAAAGAAAGTAAGAAAGAAACAAAGAAAGAAAAGAAAGAAAAGAAAGAAAGAAAGAAGGAAAGAAAGAAAGAGGAAGGAAGGAAGGAAGGAAGGAAGGAGAGGCAGGGAGGGAGAGGGAGAGGGAGAGAGAGAATGAATTCTGATGAAATATTTTTGGCAGCCTCATATTGCAGATTCCTCTCTCTTTCTAAAGATTAACCACAACTCGTGTCCTGCTGTCGGCTTATCTTGCTGCTTCCCCCCCACACCCTGCCAAGAAAAGCAGTCTTGTAAAAACGACATTTTAAGACCAACAGATCTGCTGCTTGGTTGGCGAGAACAGGAACACCAATTTCAGTGCAACTAAGAATAATGAACAACAAATGCACGCAAAGCCAGAATTGAGAAGATGGCAAAATCGCCGCAAAGGAGCTGAAGGAACAGGGGATCACCTGGTTAGGCCCTGTAAGAAGTTCGCACAACGAACGGCGTGACAAAGTAGCAACAGTGGTGCACTGGAAGATCCACAAGAAATAATCATATTCGCCTGCTGGCAAACTGGTGGGACCATAAAATAGAGAAAATAATAGAAAAAGTAGCTAAAATGCTCTGGGACTTCAGAATTCAAACTGACAGGCGTCTGACACATAACACCCCAGACTTAAAGAGAGGGAGGGAGGGAGTGGGGAGCGGCGATAGATAGATAGATAGATAGATAGATAGATAGATAGATAGATAATGTGTTTCCCCAAAAATAAGACCCTGTTTTATATTTTTTTGATCCCTGAAATAAGCGCTTGGTCTTATTTTTGGGGAAACATGGTAGTAGATGATAGATTGATAGATAGATGATAGATAGATAGATACCGTGTTTCCCCAAAAATAAGACCCAGTTTTATTTTCTTTTGGACTAGAAAATAAGCACTAGGGCGTATTTTTGGGGACATCTTATTTTTTTCTATCTACTGGAGGCCCACTTGTTCTGCTTGCTCATGGTGGGGCAGGAGGCCGTGTGGTGCGCCCGTGCCAGAGCTGCCCACGCGCCCCGCACCAATTTACCTCAGGGCCCCCTCAGCCAGGACACCCATGCCCCCAAAATTGCCTCACTTCGCGGTGGCAGTTCCGGCAGCCCCGTCCAGCAGGACCTTGTATCGCCACCGACCCACTTCTTCTACTTGCTTGTGGCCGCAACGGAGCAGGAGGCCGAGCGATGTGATGCTGCCGCGGCCACGAGGCAATTGTTGGGGCGTGGATGGCCTGGTTGCAGGGGGCCTGATGTAAACCGGTGTGGGGCGTGTGGAGCAGCTCCACCCCTCCTTCGCGTCACCTCATATTGATGGCACTGCGAGGAACCAAATGGAAGGGGCGGGCAGCTGGCTGTGCAGGGGCTTAAGTAGGGCTTATTGGGGTAGGGCAGGTAGGGCTTATATTAGGTACATGCGTTAAAACATGTGAGGGCTTATTTTCAGGATAGGTCTTATTTTGGGGAAACAGGGGTAGATAGAAAGATAGATAGATAGATGAATGGATGGATGATAAATGGATGGATGGATGGATGGATAGATACAGATAGATAGATAGATAGATAGATAGATAGATAGATAGATAGATATAGATGGATGGATGGATATAGATAGATGATAGATGATGGATGATGGATGATAGATGATAGATGATAGATGATAGATGATAGATAGATAGATAGATAGATAGATAGATAGATAGATAGATAGATAGGATGGATGATTGGATGGATGGTTAGAATATAGATAGATAGATGATGGATGATGGATGGATGATAGATGATACATGATAGATGGATGGATGATAGATAGATAGATAGATAGATAGATAGATAGATAGGATGGATGGTTGGATGGATGGATGGATGGAATATAGATAGATGGAGGATGGAGGATGGAGGATGGATGGATAGATGATACATGATACATGATAGATGGATGGATGATAAATAGATAGATAGATAGATAGATAGATAGATAGATAGATAGATAGGAATGATGGTTGGATGGATGGATGGATGGAATATAGATAGATGGATGATGGAGGATGGAGGATGGAGGATGAAGGATGGATGGATAGATGATACATGATACATGATAGATGGATGGATGATAAATAGATAGATAGATAGATAGATAGATAGATAGATAGGATGGATGGTTGGATGGATAGAATATAGATAGATAGATGATGGAAGAATGGATGGATGGATGGATGGATGGATAGATAGATAGATGATACATGATACATGATGGATGGATGGATGGATGGATGATAGATAGATAGATAGATAGATAGATAGATAGATAGGATGGATGGTTGGATGGATGGATAGATATAGATAGATAGATGACAGATAATAGATAGATAGATAGATAGATAGCAATAGCACTTAGATTGATATACCGCTTTACAGTGCTTTACAGCCCTTTCTAAGCTGTTTACAGAGTCAGCCTGTTGGCTCCAACAATCTGGGTCCTCATTTTACCGACCTCCAAAGGACAGAAGGCTGAGTCCACCTTCAGCCAGTCAGGATCGAACTGCTGACAGTGGGCAGAATTAGCTTGCAATGCTACATTCTGACCACAGGGCCATCAGGGCTTAGAGATCGCCTTGCAAGGAGAAGCCAACCTATGTTTTTAATTCCAGAGGGAGGTGCATTGTGGTCAGCCTGCGTTCCGTGAAATAAAAACCATGATCTGATGAGCTCACCCAGCAGAAGGTTCCCCAAACCGGCAATCAGTTTGACTCAGCCTGGAATCCGTTTGATAATTACATGCTTAAAAACAAGCAAACAAACCCAATTCCCAGCACTCGGATTCTGCTCGGATCTGAACCACCCGATAATTATAGTGGTCTTGGTCAGACTACAATTTGGCTGGATTCAGAATTCAGCTGGGTATCTAGCTTGCTTCTTGTCAAAGCATCGACACTGCTCAGAATAACAGAGCTGGAAGGGACCTCAGAGGTCTTCTAGTCCAACCCCCTGCTCAACCAGGCGACCCTATGCCATTTCAGACAAGTGGCTGTCCAGTCTCTTCTTAGAAACCTCCAGTGATGGAGCAGTCACAGCTTCTGGTGGTTAATTGTCCTCACTGTTAGGAAGTTTCTCCTTAATTCCAGGTTGCTTCTCTCCTTGTTTAGTTTCCATCCATTAGTTCCTGTCCTGCCTTCAGGTGATTGGGAGAATAGGCTCACCCCTTTGGGGCAACCCCTTAGTTACTGGAAGAAAGAAAAGGAAAGGGAAGGGAAGGAGGAAAGGAAAGGAAAGGAAAGGGGATCTATCTATCCATCCATCCATCCATCCTATTTATCTATCCATCCATCATATCTATCTATCATATCTATCTATCTATCTATCTATCTATCTATCTATCTATCTATCTATCTATCCATCCATCCATCCATCCTATCTATCCATCCTATCTATCTATCATATCTATCATCTATCTATCTATCTATCTATCCATCCATCCATCCTATCTATCCATCCTATCTATCCATCCTATCTATCTATCATATCTATCATCTATCTATCCATCCATCCATCCATCCATCCACCTACCTACCTACCCACCCACCCACCTATCTATATCATCTATCTATATATCTCTCTCTATCATCTACCTATCATCCATCCATCTGTCCGTCCATCTGTCCATCCATCCATCCATCCATCCGTCCATCCATCCATCATCCATCCATCCATCCATCCATCCATCCATCCTATCTATCTATCTCTCTCTCTCTCTCTCTCTCCATCCATCCATCCATCCATCTATATCTTTCTATCCATCCATCCATCCATCCATCCATCCATCCATCATATCTATCCATCCTTCTACCATATCTATCCTTCTATCATATCTAGCCATCCATCCATCCATCCATCCATCCATCATATCTATCTACCATATCTACCTACCTACCTACCTATCTACCTACTTACCCACCTATCCATTCATCCATCCATCCATCCATCCATCCATCCTATCTTTCTATCTATCCATCTATCATATCTATCCTTCTATCGTATCTATTGATCCACCCATCCATCCACCCACCCACCCACCCACCCATCCATCATATCTATCTATCTATCTATCTATCTATCTATCTATCTATCTAACCATCACCTACCTACCTACTTACCTACCTATATCTTCTGCCTATCTACAATTTCTCTCTCCCTCTCCCTCCCTCCCTCCCTCCCTCCCTCTCCTCCCCCCTCTCCCTAGCATTGGACAGCTGAATCTTTAGCAATGACCCGCAAATCTCTTTTAGTCTGCAGGACACTTTCTCTTCCTTCCTTCCCATCTCCTCACCTCCCTTTCCCTAATCCCACCCTCGTGAGTTTTGCACATCGATCGCTTTCTCCGAGTTTTTGCAAAACAACCCGCCTCACTCCCCGGCTCTGGTCCCTGGGAAACGTAAACCCTGCAGCACGGCCTCACCGACGGAATGAATTTTTCATGGAGGTTTAGAGAGAGAAAAAAAGGCTCTTAATAATTTACAGGCCAGCCTGGGGGAGGAAGAAGAGAACTCGGAGGAGTCCGAAAGCAATTTATACGGTTGTGTTTTCCAACCTTGGCGACGGGAAGAACGGGTGGACTTCGACTCCCAGAATTCCCCAGCCAGCCATACATGGCTGGCTGGGGAATTCTGGGAGTTGAAGTCCACCCGTTCTTCCCATCGCCAAGATTGGAAAACACTGAGTAAGCTTCACAACTTGATCTGAAATTCTAAGGTTAGCTTTCCTACCGGGTTGTGCTCTCCAAAATTTATTAAACAAATTGTTCATTAAATTTACATGCCACCTGTGTCACTCGCTGGAGTGACTCCGGGCAGCTTACAACTACACACACACACAGAAAAAAATCCATCCGTACAGAAGCCTTAACATTAAGATGGGCAACCATTAAACATTGCGTATTGTTCATTTATCTGTTTTATTAAATTTATTGCGTCCGAATCTTGGGGGAGGGGCCAGATCAAAGAGGGCGGGCCCGTAGCCAAATATGTTTGCCATTAGCTCCTCCCCGTCTTTATAAAGCTCCTCCCCCATCACACAGACCCTTTACTCCCCTAGCTGGGGGCTAAGAGTCCATTGGAGTGGGAGGGGCTCTAAGAATAACGGAATATTCATTTGCCAGGCCCCGCCTCTTGATTCACCAGGCTCCACCCCTTACTCCACAAAGCTTCTCTCCTGGGGTCTCTTAGTTTGTTCTCTCCCCCACCCACCCCAAAAATTGGATATTTAATAAAAGTCCCAAAATGGAGGATTTTCAGCCATCCATCATTATGGGAAGATTTTACTCTTATCTAGAAGTTAGATAAATGACATTCAATAAATTAAATTAATAAATTAAAGAACAGAAGTGATCTCTAGGGCGGGGCGAACATCTGGTGTTGTTTTCCAGTGCCTCTGACTTTTAACTTCAACTTTAACTTCCACTGCAACCAGTCCCATCCAGCAGGGCCGAGTTGGGGGGGGGGTTTATGGGTATTGTAGTCTGAAACTCCTGGAAGAGGGCTGCGCTAGGTTTTTCTGCTGCTCAAAAGAGAATGCAAATCGAATTCAGCTGGGCTCTGCTTCTTTTTGTTATTAAGTTTCATAACAAGAGAAGAGAGGGATCGCTTGCTCTCCCTCTTGACGATAAAAGGAAGCCTCCAGAACCAGGAGCAGTCTACCTCTGGGAGAGCAAAGGGGAACATTGGCTTCAAGGCCTCCTTCTCTAAAGTTCTGATCACTGTCTGATGCAGGAATTACTGGCCTGTTTGACTGTTCGGCTGGGGTCCAGAAAGGAAGTATTAATATCCATCCATCCATCCATCCATCCATCCATCCATCCATCCATCTATCATCTATCTATCTATCTATCTATCTATCTATCTATCTATCTATCATCCATCCACCCATCTCTACCAATCTATGTCTGTGTCCCTCTCATTCATCTGCTTGCCTTGCCTGCCTGCCTTACCTGCCTGCCTGCCTATCCATCCATCCATCCATCCATCCATCCATCCATCCATCCATCCATCCATCTCTACCAATATATCTCTACAGTGTCTGTCTGTCTCCCTCTCATTCATGTCTGCCTGTCTGCCTGCCTGTCTGTCTGTCTGTCTGCCTGCCTACCTACCTACCTACCTACCTACCTACCTACCCATCCATCCACCCACCCACCCACCCACCCATCATATCTATCTATCTATCTACCTACCTACCTACCTACCTACCTACCTACCTACCTACCTACCTATCTATCTATCTATCTATCCATCCATCCATCCATCCATCCATCCATCCATCCATCCATTACAATTCTTTCCTATTTATTTAGTAAGTTCTATAGGTAGTCCTTGACTTACAACCTCAATTGAACCCAACATTTCCACTGGCTACGGGAGTCTTTTGTTAAATCTGAGTTTGGACTCATTTTACGACATTCCTGGTCCCCGTGATCGAAGGCACCACTGCCGTCCCTCCCTTAGTCAAGCAGCTGTTAAGCGAATCTAGTTTCTCCCGCAGACTTTGCTGGCCAGAAGGACGCAAAATGGGATTACCTGACACCCAAACCCTCCCCACCTCGGGATGCCGCAACCATCACAAATCCATGCCAGTTGCCAAGCGTCCAAATTTTGATCACGTGACCCCGGAGAGGCTGCCACGGTCGCAAGCGTGAAACACAGTCCAAAGTCCCTTTTCCTCAGAGCCCCTGCAACTTCCAAGAGTCGCTGACACGAACGGTCGTAAATCCAGGTCTTCCTTCCGACGATCCTTCTGCCTCGATGCATTTTCATAACTTCTAATTATTCTTCACTTCTGTTTGTTCTATATCACTCTTCATCTTTTTAATTGCGGAACGGCACGCCTCAAAAATTATATGGCCGCCCTAAAACTCCGTGTGGGTAAACTTTTGATTTTTCTTCCCTCCACCCTTATTTGCAGGGTGGAGATGCCAGGTGGTTTTGCCGGTTGTGGCTGTGTGTGTGTGTGTGTCCGGTTACAACTTCTCCGAAGCCGGATTCCACCTACTAGGAAATTGTCCTCAGTGGACGGGGAGGGAAAACCAGTGGTGGGTTTTGGATTATCTTACTACCGGTTCGCCGTGCGTGTAAACGCTCTCTTCATGCGTGTGCAAGCCCAGTTCGTGTGCGCGCCTGCCTTTCGCACATATGCTTGGCCTTCCGTGTCGATCGGAAGGGTCGGCAGTTCGGCGGTTCGAATCCCTAGTATAGGTCTCCCGCGTGAGCAGGGGGGTTAGATCCGTGATGGCAAACCTATGGCACGCGTGCCACAGGTGGCACCCGGAGCTATATCTGTGGGCACGCGAGCTCAGCTCCAGCACACTGATTTTTGGGCCTTCTGGGCCCACCGGTTGGCAAAGAGGCCATTTCCAGCCTCCGGAGGGCCTCCGGGGTGTGTGTGTGGGGAAAGCTGTTTTCGCCCTCCCCAGGCTCCTAGAAAGGCTCTGGAGCCTGGGGAGAGTGAAAAACGGGTCTACCCACTGTGGCGCATAGAATTATGGGTGTCGGCACGCACACGTGTGACCCCTCCACGCTCCCCTCGCTTTTGGCACGCGATGGCAAAAAGGTTAGCCATCACTGGACTAGATGACCTCCAAGGTCCCTTCCAACTTTTCTACTGTTACTGTTATATTCCGCGCATGCGTTTTGCTTATGCTTGCGCCTTCCGTGCAGGCGCCCAGTCTCAACAATGTGCCTAAATAAGATGACATAGAGCCGGGGTGATTTCTGCTACCGGTTCAGGCGAACCGATCCGAACCGGCTGAATACCATTTCACAAAAATTCTCCCCTGTCCAGTCTAGTAAGACCATCCTTGGAACGCAGGTAGTCCTCGACTTACCGCCACAATCGAGCCCAAAAATGTACGTTGCTGAGCGAGACATTCGTTCACGGGGTTTTGCCCCACTTTACGACCTTTCTTGCCGCCGTTGCCAAGCGAATCACCGCCGTGGGGAAGCTCGCAACACGGTCGTTCAATGCATCTAGCTTCCTCGTGAACTTTGCGGATCGGAAGTTCGCATGACCCCCCCGGGACGCTACAACTGTCATAAGTCCATGCCAGTTTCCTAGCGGCTGAATTTTTGATCAGATGTGACCCTGGGGATGTTAAATGAATCCCCGCAGTTGTTAATTTAATTTAATTTAATTTATCGGATTTCTATGCCGCCCAACTCCCAAGGGACTCTGTTAGTGACAGGGTTGTTAAATAAATAAATATGAGTTGATTGCCGTACGTCCGAATTTCGATCACGGGGAAGCTTCAACCGTTGCTGGCCTGAAAAACGGCCGTAAGTGGCCGCTTCAAATGGTCAATCTAAATGAATGGTTGCAAGTCGCCTCACTTTATGACAGTGTTTCTCAACCTTGGTAGCTTGAAGATGGGTGGACTTCAACTCCCAGAATCCCCCAGCCAGCAGCGCTGGCTGGGGGATTCTGGGAGTTGAAGTCCACCCATCTTCAAGCTTCCAAGGTTGAGAAACACTGCTTTATGACTTGTCACGATCGTGTGATGAAAATATGGGTGCTCTGGCTTTCTACGGCGATGGTGGCACCTTCCCCAGGGCCACCTCATTTGTGAACATCCCAGCCGGCTTCCAAAAACCAAAATCAATGGGGCAAACCAGCAGGGAAAGTCTCAAGTCACGGGAACACGATGTTTCTCACTTAACAACAAACTGTGCCCACGCTGGCCGTAAGTCGAGGACAACCCGCAATGGATTTCGGAACTGCCCGACTCACCCCTTCAGAAAGAAAGGAAGCATGAATGGTGGTTTGGCCAACAAATATTTGGCAAAGTGTGACGATCGCTTCATCGCGAGCCGGCTCTGCGCGGCGGCCGCCCCAAAAAAGCCGATATGATCCTTGGTTGGATAAACATAGAATCAAAATCACAGGAAGTCTTAGTACCGCTTTGTAAAGCCTTAGTAAGGCCACACCTGGAATACAGCTTCCAGTTTTGATCCCCACGTTACAGAAAAGACGTTGAGACTTTGGAAAAAATGCAGAGAAGAGCAAGTAAGATGATTAAAGGCCTGGAGATAATAACATATTAAGAACGGTTGCAGGATTTGGGTGTCGCTAGTCTAAAGAAAAGAATGAGGGGGGTGATGATAGCAGCCTTCCAGTATTTGAGGGGCTGCCACAAAGAGGAGGGGGTCAATTTACTTTCCAGAGCAAAGGAGAACTGGAATGGACAATCATTAGTGTGAAATGGGATAGGTCTCCTGCTTGCGCAGGGGGTTGGACTAGAAGACCTCCAAGGTCCCTTCCGGCTCTATTCTAATTCATTGATTGATTGATTGACATGATAGCAGGATTCCAGTATATGAGGGGTTGCCCCCAAGAAGATGGGGGGGTCATATTATTTCCCCAAAGCACCAGAGGGGGAGACAAGAAACGACAGATGGAAACTCATCAAGGAGAGTGAAGCAACCTGGAATTAAGGAGAAACTTCCTAACAGGGAGGACAATTAACCAGTGGAACAACTTGCCACCAGAAGCTGTGGGTGCTCCATCACTGGAGGCTTTTAAGAAAAGACTGGACTGGAAAGCATTTGTCTGGAATGGAATAGAATCTCCTGTTTGAGCAGGGCGTTGGACTGGAAAACTTCCAAGGTCCCTTCCAATTCTATTCTGATTGAATTGATTGACTGATTGACACGAGAGCAGGATTCCAGTATTCGAGGGGTTGCCCCAAAGAAGAGGGGGTCCACTTATTTTCCAAAGCATCAGAAGACAGGACAAGAAGAGCCTGTTAAAGTAGCACTTAAGTTGCCAGCTGCCTGCAATTACTGCGAGTTCAAATCTCACCAGGCTCAAGGTTGACTCAGCCTTCCATCCTTTCTAAGGTATGTAAAATCAGGACCCAGATTGTGGGAGCAATAAGCTGACTTTGTATAAAATATACAAAAGTATGAAGGCTATTGCTTAACGCATTGTAAGCCGCCCTGAGTCTCCGGAGAAGGGCGACATATAAATTGGCAAATTTAAAAAAAGAAAAGAAAAGAAAAGAAAAGAAAAGAAAAGAAAAGAAAAGAAAAGAAAAGAA
>WNWU01000148.1:173713-178959 GCA_012654045.1 Ptyas mucosa
TACCTCCCTAGCTCACCCCCGCCCCTGTTTTTCTCTGGCTGGTCTGCATTCCCATCAGAAATAAATCTAAAAAAAAAAAAAAAAAAGGGTGATTAAAACAACCAGCCATGCGCAACGGACAAATGGGATTCGTCTGTCCCTCCTTCCGTAAACGGGCACACCCACGCACCCACGCATCAACAACACCAAAAACGGGAGACCACAAATAATGAAATGCAAACATGATTTGCATCCTGAGGTTTTCACAAGAAGGAACTCCGTGGCGTTGAAGAAAAACCCCAAATGATTTGATGAACGAGGAAAGCGTTCGAGAAGGAGTAGGGTTTGCGCGTCTGCCCTCTTTCCCGATGGATTTTTTTGCAAAATAAAAATAATAATTAATAATAATAATAATAAAAAAGAATCTTCTTGCAAGGAATTTGCAGGCCTGTGTTATTACGAACCTCGCTCGCTGCCGAATCTAGAAGAATGTTTTTATTTGGTGTATTGATTTTGGACAAACATCCCCGGGCTCTGGACCAAGAATCTTTGGCTGTCGTTACCTTTGGCTGATCTCAAAAGAGCACATTGCAAGAAAATCAACCTCTTTGTCTCCTGACCAAGGTACAAAGCAGCTTGGAAAAGATCCAGGGCTTTGGCAGGCAGCTGTTTGAAAGGCCTGGAGGTGACTCGCATACACAACAGGAACCGCTTGGTGTGAGAGTTGTAGTTTGCGTCAGATCACCGGCTGGAGGCAGAGGAGTCTCTGGAGACGGTTGGGTGGAGGGTCTGTTTCCCAGTGTCTGGAAAAAACTTTAGGTTGTCCCAAACGTTTTCAAAAAGCAACTGGACTTTGTTTTTCCTTGAAGACGTTTCGCTTCTCATCCAAGAAGCTTCTTCAGTTCTGACTGAATGGTGAAGGATGGAAGGATTTATATTCCTTGCAGTCATCTGGTCGTTCACACTCTCTCTGAGAGTCATTGAGGCCACTTGGAGGTTTATCTGTGCCCTCGGGGGTCACCTGAATAGTGCAAATGGGTGCAGAACGTTCTTGGAACTGCTGAAAGGACAGATCTGTATCAGTGGTAGGTTGCCCCCGGTTCGGACCGGTTCACAAGAACCGGTAGTAAAACCGTCAGGAGGCTCCGCCCACCACCCCGGATGTCGTCATAGGGGATCTGCTCATGCCCAGAAGCTTCTGCGCATGCGTGATCCCGTTGCGAACCAGTAGTAAAGGTAAGTAGAACCCACCCCTGATCTGTACATTGGAGAAACAAAACAGCCACTTCACAAACGCATGGCACAACATAGGAGAACAAACCCATCAGGACAAGATTCAACGGTCCATCTGCCTTTGAAAAACAAACGCTGCTCTTTTGAAGACAGCAAAGTCCATATTCTGGACCGCTGATTTGAAAGAGGGGTCAAAGAGGCCATCTACATGAAGGACGAACAGCCCTCTCTCAACAGAGGGGGAGGGATAGGACACCACCCATCTCCTGTTTATAACACAATCCTTTCAGCAGTTCCAAAAAGGCATGAGTGTGATCCAAGTCCCGTTAGCTGGTTCCTTAAAAAAAAAAAAGTTCCCTCTCTATCCTGTCGCCTGCCTTATGGAACTGCCTTCCCTTGCAGATTCGGACAGTTCCCTTCCTGAAGGCCTTCTATTAGGCTACAGACTCCTGACTTCCCACTCCAACCATCTCGGCATCGGGGCCAGGATATGAATAAAGCCTTTCGCGTCTGTCAGATACGTTCATAAGGTATCTGTTCTGCCGGCTTTGATTTGTGTCTTTCGATTGATTCTGCATTATTGATTGCCTCTTACGGTTTCTCTTCGCCTGCCCCGTCTCCGGTTCCTGGATGGATAACTGTGTGAAGCAAAGCAGCTAATAAATATTATACAGCCAGCTCAGCCCATTAACTCCAGCGACCCGCTGCTCCCGACAGCTTCTGCCTTTGAATGCAATCAGTCAGTCTGCAAAGGTGCGCCTAGCATCCTTCTGGCGATGCGATGCGATGCGATCTGGTCTTTGATCCATCCTGACTTTTCCGTCCCATCACAGCAGGGAGGAAGTCCAAATCAGTCAATCAGAATAGCGCTGGAGGGGACCTCGGAGGTCTTCTAGTCCAACCCCCTGCTTGAGCAAGAGACCCTGTACCATATTAGACAAGGGGCTGTGCCCAGGCTGTTCTTAAATACCTCCAGTGATGAAGCATCCACAACTTCTGGAGGCAAGTTGTTCCACTGATTAATTAATAGAACAACAGAGTTGGAGGGGACCTTGGAGGTCTTCTAGTCCAACCTGCGGCTCAAGCAGGAGATCCTGAACAATTTGAGACAACTGGCTGTCCAATCTCTTCTTAAAAACCACCAGTGACGGAGCGCCCACAATTCCTGAAGGCAACTGGTTCCACTGGTTAATTGTCCTCACTGTTGGGAAGTATCTCCTTAATTACAGGTTGCTTCTCTCTTTGGTTAGTTTCCATCCGTTGTTTCTTGTCTTCCCTTCTGGTGCTTTGGAGAATAATTCGACCCCTCTCTTCTTTGTGGCAGCCCCTCAAATACTGGAAGACTGCTATCGTATCCTCCCTTAGTCCTTCTTTTTGCAACTTTCCTGCAACCGTTCTTCATATATTTTCGTCTCCGGGCCTTTAATCATCTTAGTTGCTCTTCTCTGCACTATTTCCAAAGTCTCAACATCTTTTTTGTAATGTGGTGACCAACACTGAAGGCAGCAGCGGTAGGTTTCACGTATTCTTACCACCGGTTCATCGCACGCCTGCTTCGCGTGCGTGCCTTCCGCACATGTGCCCAGCCTTCCGCGTATGCGCCCAGCCTTGAAAACGTGGCTAAACAGAATGGTATTACACCAGGGCGGGTGGGCAGAGGCCGCCGCTATCGGTTCTCCCAAACCGCTCTGAACCGGCTGAATACCACCACTGGAATGCAGTATTCTAAGTGTGGCCTTAAGGTAAAGGTTCCCTCGCACATATGTGCTAGCCGTTCCCGACTCTAGGGGGTGGTGCTCATCTCCATTTCAAAGCCGAAGAGCCAGCGCTGTCCGAAGACGTCTCTGTGGTCATGTGGCCGGCATGACTAAACGCCAAAAGCGCACGGAACACTGTTCCCTTCCCACCAAAGGTGGTGCCTATTTTTCTACTTGCATTTTTTAAGTGCTTTCGAACTGCTAAGTTGGCAGAAGCTGGGGCAAGTCACGGGAGCTCACCCCCTTACGTGGCACCACGGATTCGAACCGCTGAACTGCCGACCTTTCAATCGACAAGCTCAGCGACTTAGCCACCGCGTCCCTTGTAAGTGTAGCCTTACCAAGGCTTTATAAAGCGGTACTAATACTTCCGGGGATTTTGATTCTATGTTGATACAACCGAGGATCGTATTTGCTTTTTTGGCTGCCGCCGCACATGGCTGGCTCATGTTTTAAGTGATCGCCTGCTAAGCCTCCAAGGTCATCGCTCTGGCCTTTGATCCATCCTGACTTTCCCCCCACCTGGAGGCCTCCGTCCAATCCCAGCAGGGAGGAACTCCAAATTCCCACGCCGGTTCCCCAACGTTTGCTCTGCTTCCTTCTGACCCCACAGCGCCTTCCCTGTGCTTTTTGCGCCAGCTTCAGGAAAGCGGGTAGGGGTGCCCGTTTCCCTTCCTGTCCATCTTCATGATGGATGGTCCTTCTTCTGCCAGCGCACTTCATCAAGGCAATTGAAGAGCTGCGCAAGAGATCCTTGGCAAAGCGAGACGGAGGTGCCTGGCCCAGAATCCTTTTGGCCAGAAGGAAAAGCGAAGGGGAGGGCCAGTCCTTGGGCATCCAGGAGAAGGCATTGGGGGGTGGGGGGTGGAGGAGGGGCTGGATTTGGCACAGAGAAGCCCACTTTTCACCCTCATGCATTGACTTGGCTTGGCCAATGCCCAGCGGCGGTGAAACAATTCGGCTGTTGTGGAATTTTGCAAGCCCAGGGGATTATTTCTATGCGCGGCGCAGCCTTTGCCAACGTGAGTCTCTTGCCAGAGAGGGGGATTAATTGGGATGGGGGGGGCTGTTTTCACGTTGGGAGATTCTGAGGAAATAACAACAACTGTCACAACGTTAATAATACAGTCCTTCGCCTCAGAAAGCATCACAGGATCACAGAAACCCAGAATCATGGAATCATAATATTGTAAAGTCACAGAATCGTAGAAACACAGGATGACAGATTAAAAATCACAGCATCGTAACATCGCAGAATGATAGAAGAGAAATAAACTTGGATGGGAGCAAGAAAAGAAGAAAAGAGAGGGAGGGAGGGAGGGAGGGAGGAAAGGAAAGGAAAGGAAAGGAAAGGGAAAGGAAGGAAGGAAGGAAGGAAGGAGAGGAGAGGAGGAGGAGGACAGGGGACAGGAGGAGAGGAAAGGAAGATGTAAGTAAAAGAGGAAGGATGGAGGGAGGAGTAGGAAAGGGAAGGGAAGGAAAGGAAGAAGAAAGGAAGGAAGGAAAGAGGAGAGAAAGGTGTAAGAAAGAAAGGAAGGATGGAGGGAGGAGTAGGAAAGGGAAGGGAAGGGAAGGAAGGAAGGAAAGAAGAAAGGAAGGGGAGGAGGAGGAGGAGGACGGGTGGTGAGGAGAAGAGAGGAAGGAAAGAAAGATGTAAGAAAGAAAGGAAGGACGGAGAGAGGAGTAGAAAAGGAAAGAGAAGGAAAGGAAAAGAGAAGGGATGAAGGGAAGGGATGGGAAGGGAAGGAAGAAAGGAAGGAAAGGGAAGGAAAGGAAAGGAGGGAAGGGAGTAAATAGATGAAGAAGGGAAGGAAAAGAAAGGGAAGGGAAGAAGGAAGGAAAGGAAAGGAAGAAGTAAATGAAGGAAGGAAGGAAAGAAAGAAAGAAAGAAAGAAAGCAGGAAGGAAGGAAAAGTAATCATCCTCATAGCTGAACCTTAAAGGTGGCCTCCGCTCTTACGACCTTCAGAAAGTCTGCAAAGCCGTTCTCCTTTTCTAGACCCTGCGGAGATGGATGGCTTAGAGCTGCCTATCAGTTTATGCCACGATTATTTAGATATTATATATTAAATGCATCGGATTGTATTGATCCATGCCGGTTCATTCGTTACCGCTGCTTTCCATGCACACTCCTTAAGAATGGCAGGAGCATATATATATTATAATTTAACCATAACGTTAGTATTTAAATCAACCCTGAAGCTTCCTTCCAAAGGGCCAGCCCTGACTGAGCGGTCTGCAAACTTTCCAGACTCCACCCCCCCACAATATATTACAT
>WNWU01000148.1:228118-241129 GCA_012654045.1 Ptyas mucosa
GCTGAGTGACTTTGGGCCAATCGCCAGAGACAGTGAGTTCTAGTCCCGCCTTAGACATGAAAGCTCTCTGGGTGACTTTTGGTGACCTCTCTCAGCCCAACTCACTTCACAGGGTTGCTCTTATGGGGAAAACAGGGGGAGGAAGCAGCATCAGGTATATTTGCCACCTTGAATTATTTATCAAACTACTAAAAAGTGAGATTTTAAAAAAAAATGCAGTAAATAAAATAAATTTGTGGAGAAATTGCTTTGCAGATTTCCCCAGCCCTGTTTTTTCTGCAACCTGATGTTTGAGCCTTGCAGGTCTCTTAATGTAGGAAGCAAATCTGGAACTTTTTTTGGTTTCTTAGAAGTACAGGTAAACCTCAGCTTACGATCACAATAGAGCCTAAAATTTCTGTTGTCAAGTGAGACATTTTTTAAGTGAGTTTTGCCCCATTCTACAACCTTCCTGGCCGCGGTTGCTAAGTGACTCACTGCTAGGAAATGGTTATTTGTCTAACTAGTTGGTCAGGCAATATATAAACCAACAATGTATGTTTGCTGTCAGAAAGGTATTATATTGCTTTAAGACTGTATTGCATCATCCTGTATCCTGATTGGCCAAGCTCTGTAGCCAATGTACTTAAGGGAAGTCAGGATCATGGCTTGTGTGGATACTACACCATTTTACCTGCTTATTTGCTGTAACTACCTCATCTCTCTGCATGATCACTGTTTGATCATAGCTACATGTTGCTTTCTATTATTTATTGAATGTTTTGATATTGAACTTGTTCCTGTTTTGAAACTCAAGAAGAACTGTTTTATTGTGTATGACTACAACTGGTAAGAAGACTTTGTACTTGGAATATCCCTGGGTTGATCTTTTAACTGTCGTCTTATCTGTGTATGACTTGGATTGTTTTTGGACTTTGCTTTACTTTTTTCTAAAAGTAAAAGATTACAACAACTCAATGTGTTTGTATGTTGACTGTGATTGTTCACAACCACTCCCAGTCGCTTTTCATGCGTTTACTCAAAGGGTACTCTGCTCAATAACCCACAACATCGGTTATGAGCCAAGAATATCCTTAACACTCACTGCAATTGTTAAGTCAGTAACACGGTTGTTAAGTGAACTGGGCTTCCCCATTGATTTTGCTTGTCAGAAGGACGCAAAAAAGGATCGCACAACCCCGGGACGCTGCAACTGTCATAAATATGAGTCGGTTGCTAAGGATCTGAATTTGGATCACATGACCCTGCAATGGTCGTAAGTGTGAAAAACGGTCCTAAGTTGCTTTTTTCAGTGCGTTGTAACTTTGGTCACTAAATAGATGATTGTAAGTCCAGGACTACCTATATGTGGGGGTGGGGGGAAGCCAGAGAAAAACCCTGTCAGCCAAAATATAAGGAAGTACATGAAAAAAATTCCCCCCCCCACAACTTCAATCAATCAATCAATCAATCAATCAATCAATCAGAATCAGTGGTGGGATTCAGCCGGTTCAGATTGGTTTGGGTGAATCGGTAGCGGCAACCTGCGGGTGGGCCTGCCCGCACTCACATTTTTGGTGCGACGAACCGGTGGTAAAATTCTGTGAAACTCACCTCTGATCAGAAAAGAGCTGGAAGGGTCCTTGGAGATTGTTAAGGAATTCGCAGAGTAACCCTTGAGTAGCAAGGGTGTGCACATGAAAGCGATTGAGAGTAGGTACGAATAAAACACAGTCAACACACAGATACACTGAGTTGTGTTTACTTTCAGGAAATAGTAAGGCACAGTCCAATAAACAGTCCAGGTCATACACATATATAACAAAACGACAGTCCAGGGATAATCCAATAACAAAGTCTTCTTACCAGTCGTCGTAGTCATTCACAATAAACAGTTCTTCTGGATTTGCAAACAGTAGCATACAGAGATATCAGAGAGCAAGAACAGCGAAGAGAAACAAACCGTGTTTCTAGCTCCCTCTTAAGGTGATCGGCTACAGAGCTAACCAATCAGGACACAGTATGAGGCAATACAGCAGTCTTAAAGCTATATTGATGGTTTATATGTTGCCAACCCAACAAGGTGGGTCATACTCATTTCCTAACAGAGGTCTTCTAGTCCAACCCCCTGCTCAAGCAGGAGAGCCTATAACAGTGATGGCTAACCTTTTTGCCATTGCGTGCCAAAAGCGGGGGGAGTGTGGGGGGTCACGCGCATGTGTGCCCACACCCATAATTCAATGTGCCCTGCTCCCCCGTGCATATCTGTGTGACCCCCCCCTGCAGCCCCCCCCGCTTTTGGCACTTGATGGCACTGTGGGCCCCAGGACTGTTTTTTGCCCTCCCCAGGCTCCAGAGTCTTTCATGGAGCCTGGGGAGGACGAAAACAGCCTTCCCCACCCTCTTGGAGGCCCTCCAGTGGCCGGAAATGGCCCGTTTCCCAACTTCTGGTAGGCCCAAAAGGCCCAAAAATCAGCTGGCTGGCTCACGCATGCGTGCCATAGCTGAGCTACGACAATGCACACATGCCCACTGATATGGCTCAGCGTGCCACCTATGGCACATGTGCCATAGGTTCGCCATCATGGCCCTGTAACATTTCCGATAAGTGGCTTTTTAGTTCCACTGGCTAATTGTTCTCACTATTAGGGAGTTCCTTCTTAATTCCAGGTTGCTTCTCTCCTTGGTTTCCATCCATTGCTTCTTCTCCTGCCTTCAAGGGCTTTGGAGAATAGGTGGACTCCCCTCTTCTTTGGGGCAGCCCCTCAAATATTGGAACACTCCTATCACTATAACAGAATAATAGAGCTGGACGGGATCTTGGAGGTTATCTAGTCCACCGGTGACCAACGGGTGGTCTGTGGACCACTGAGGGTCCATGAGAAAATTTTGGTGGTCCGCAGAAAAATTATTTGCATTTTTTTATATTGCACTAAACCAGGGGTCCTCAAACTACGGCCCCTGGGACGGATACGAGCAATGAACGCTTGTGTTGCTGCAGAGAGTCTCCCCTTCGGGGTCTTTTTGTGTGGGTCGGAGGAGGGCAGAAATTCCGACTTGGGGTCTGCTTCGGCCTCCTGGTGTGGGGCTTTGGGCGAAGGCTGGAGGGAAGGGCCGCTGGTGGAGAAGAGCCGGAGAGCCTTGTTCCAGTGGGAGTGAATCATGGCCTGGAACTGGCTGACCGTCTCAGCCCGCTGAGCCTCCAGGCGCCAGTACCTGGCCTTGCACTCCCGCAGGTCTTCCCTCTGCTTGGAAAGCCTATGCTCCTAGTCCTCAGTGAGGTGCTTCTGCTGAGCCTTCTTCTTGACCAGACCCAATTTGAGCTGAACTCTTTTGCCAACTCTTTCTCATGGTGGCTGCTTAGTTCCAACAACTGCTTCCTGTTGGGGCCCTAAGGAGCCTGGGGAGGCGAGAAGTGGCTGGGAGGGGAGAGGTGAGTAGAGGCTGGCAAGGTGCCCCTCCATGTGAGTGATATCCTTGGCCACCCCCACCCAGTCACATGACCACCTAGCCACTCCCACCCAACCGGTCATTAGGCAGATCATATTAGTGGTCCGTGGGATTTAAAATTATGAATTTAGCGGTCCCTGAGGTCCGAGAGGTTGGTGACCCCTGATCTAGTCCAACCCCCTGCTCAAGCTGGAGACCTTATACTACTCCAGAGAAGTGACTATCCATTCTCTTCTTTATTAGAAACGATAACTCTAGTTTTTCTCCAGAATTCAATTCAATTCTGAATAGAGCTGGAAGGGACCTTGGAGGTCTTCTAGTCCAGCCCCTTGCTCAAGCAGGAGACCCTTTACCATTTCAGACAGGTGGCTGTTCGGTCTCTTCTTAAAAGCCTCCAGTGATGAAGCACCCACAACTTCTGGTGGCAAGCTGTTCCACTGGTTAATTGTCCTGACTGTTAAGAAGTTTCTCTTTAAGCTCCGTGCGGACGTGCGTTTTGGCAAAAAATGGCCGAGAGAACATTATACATGTTTGAGGCGGGTAGAACGTAGCCCCAAAATAGGGCTTAAGAATTAATTTCAAATTTGATGAGTTACACCCGAACGGTTTGCCAAAAAGCAGGAAATGAGAAAAACGAAATTGGCGTTATCCGCCCATCCTTCGTTCCCTCGTCTCTTTATCCTTCTTATCCTCCGAGGTCCTCTTAAAGAGGAGTGTGGCTTTATTACACTTCTAGAAACATTTGTGATTGGCCCGTCCTCCTTGTATGATTCCACTTTTCCGAAGGGGAAAAAATCCCCGCGAATCGGAGAGATTCATTATATTCATAAATTAGAAGAAGCACCACATCTTCCTTCCTGGTTCCCACGGGAAGACGCTGAATTGATGGGCATTATCCGGGGACAAATTTTCTAGGTTTTTTTTAATTGTTGTTCTGCTGTTACGTTTCATGCCTGCTGAAATGTCGTTTCACTGGAAAGAAATATTGGGGTCTAGAATGCCCCTGGGACGGTCAAAAAAGTCAAGATGGCAGCCATGCATTAAACAAAGGGCGGGATTTTGTTCACATGGCTGTGGGTATAGGCCCGTGATGGTGAACCTATGGCATACATGCCGCAGGTGGAACGCAGAACCATATCAGTGGACATGCGAGCGCATGTGTGCGCCAGCCAGCTGATTTTCAGGCCTTCCGGGCCCACTGGAAGTCGGGAAACAGGCTATTTTCAGCCTCCGGAGGGCCTCCGGGGAGGGGAGGAGGCAGTTTTTGCCCTCCTCAGGCTCCTAGAAAGACTCTGGAGCCTGGGGAGGGCTAAAACAGGCCTTCAAGTCCCACTGGAAGTTGGCAAACGTGCCGTTTCCAGCCTCCGGAGAGCTTCCAGGGGGATGGGGAAGGCTGTTTTCGCCCTCCCCAGGCTCCAAGAAAGTCTCTGGAACCTGGGGAGGGCGAAAAATGGGCCCACTGTGCCATTGCGTGCCAAAAGTGGGGGGAGTGCAGGGGTGTCGCGTGCGCATGTGTGGGGGGATGGGGCGCACTGAATTATGGGTGTGGGCACAACCCCCCCATGCTCCCCCTGCTTTTGGCACACAACGGCAAAAAGGTTAGCCATCACTGGTATAGGCAGTCCTCGACGTACGACTGCCGTTGAGCCCAACATTTCCGTTGCTAATTGAGACAACTGTTAAGGGAATCTTGCCTCATTTTACAACCTTTCCTGGCACAGTGGTTAAGTTAGTAACATGGTTGTTCCCAGCGGCAGGTTTCACATTTTGTTGTGATTTGCCGTGTGTGCGCACTTCGCACATGCACGCATCTTTGACACATCGCGCCCGGCCTTCCGTGCATGCACTTTGCTCATGCGTCTGCCTTCCGTGTATGCACCTGGCCTCAAAAACGTGCCTAATAGGACGGCATAGCACTGGGGCAGGTGGGTAGGCCCATCCGCAATCTCTGCTACCGGTTCGTTCGAACTGGTACGAACCGGCTGAATATCACCTTTGGTTATTCCAGAGGTTCCCAATCTTTTTCGGTTCACGGCTCCCATAGCAATCCAACTTGCAACTGCGCATGCACACTAGACGTTTCAGAAATGGCGCATCAGCGTTAGACCCAGCGGGCGGAATATTTCGCGGTGCCCTTATGACGATAGCGCGGCTCCCCAGGGAGCCGCGGCTCACACTTTGGGAACCACTGGGTTATTCCATGAATCTGGCTTCCCTGTTGACGTCGCTTGACCGAAGGTCTTAAAAGGGGATCAACGTGACCCCAGGGCACTGCGACCGTCATAAATAGGAGTCAGCTGCCGAGTGTCCGAATTTTATTTTGGTGACCCCAGGGTTGCTGGAATGGTTATAAGTGTGAAAAACGTTCATAACTCACTTTTTTTCAGTGCCATTGTAACTTCGGTCACTAAACAAATCGTTGTAAGTCAAGGCTCCCCTGTATCATCCTCATTTCTTTACCCCTTTCTGCAGATGTTGCTAACGGAATAGCAATAGGCTTGTTGCAATTTTTGAACTCTTCTATTTTCCTCCGTTTAAAAAAAATTAATTTGCATCGGCAGCGGTCCGTGGATAATTCTTTGCAAATCAAAACGTCCGGATGTCCTTCATAGGTACAGCTGCGTTTCGTTGTACGGGGGGGTTGTGAAAAGAACGGATTGCATCGTCTGTTCCTGTTTTTTTTTTTCTTCCCACAATGCCGTGAGACTAAATAGCCACAACAGGGCATTCTGGGATAACAGTTCCCCCCCCCCGAGAGATCCTTATTTTCCCCCCCTTAGTGCCCTAGAACAGGAGTCCCCAACCTTTTGGAACTCAGGGACCACTAAATTCATAATTTTAAATCACACGGACCACTAATATGATTTGCCTAATGACCGGCTGGGTGGGCGTGGCTAGGTGGTCATGTGACTGGGTGGGCGTGACCAACTCAATGTCACTCACGTTGAGGGGCACCTCACCGGACTCTACTCACCCCTCCCCTCCCAGCCCGTCCTCCCCTGCCCACCTGGGCTCCTTAGGGCCCCAATAGGAAGCAGTTGTTGGAGCTAAGCATCCACCACGAGAAAGAATTGGCAAAAGAGCTCAGTTCAAATTGAATCTGGTCGAGAAGGAGGCTCAGCAGAAACACCTCACTGAGGACTAGGAGCCTAGGCTTTCCAAGCAGAGGGAAGAGCTGCGGGAGTGCAAGGCCAGGT
This sequence comes from Ptyas mucosa, assembly GCA_012654045.1. NCBI lineage: Eukaryota > Metazoa > Chordata > Lepidosauria > Squamata > Colubridae > Ptyas > Ptyas mucosa. Next base: position 234,745 of record WNWU01000148.1, read on the forward strand.
ACCGGCGCCTGGAGGCTCAGAGTGCTGAGACGGTCAGCCAGTTCCAGGCCATGATGCAGTCCCACTGGAACAAGGCTCTCCGGCTCTTCGCCACCAGCGGTGCTTCCCTCCAGCCTTCGCCCCAAGGCCCCACACCAGGAGGCTGAAGCAGACCCCAAGTCGGAATTTCTGCCCCCCTCTGACCCACACAAAAAGACCCCGAAGGGGGAGACGCTCTGCAGCAACACAAACGTTCATTGCACGTATCCGTCCCAGGGGCCATAGTTTGAGGAGCCCTGATTTAATGCAATATAAAAAATGCAAATAATTTTTCTGTGGACCACCAAAATTTTCTCAGGGACCACCAGTGGTCCACGGACCACCCATTGGTGACCGCTGGTCTAATCGATCAAAGGATCATTGCTGCCCTGCAATCTAGACGGCAAAGCTATGTCCAAAACCTTAGCTCAGCCACCATCTAATGGCCATCCGGACATCTGCAGGCCAGACTCGATCAAATCTTACATTTTCAGATTTTTATTCTGCCCCAGTTGCAGGCTAGCTGCATGTTGGAAGGTGCGCGTTAAAAGAAAAAGAAAAAAAGACGACAAAATATTGGGAAAACGTCTGGGGCAGAAATGGTTGCAGTCAAAACAGAGGCGTTCCAGAAACAGGTTCTTTTGTGGATAGGTCAACTCAACTCAGGGAGTTAAAGGAGGTCTAAAAGTTGATTCTCATTATAAAATAATTGTTTTGACCAGAAAGCCTCCGGTTGAAAGTTTTACCTTTTGCTGGAAAAATGGGATCAGAGGTGGTTCATAAATGGAAACGGTGAGAGCAATTTATAGGCTTCCTGAGTAACTAAAAGAGGGAAGTCGGGAAAATTGAGACGGGAGCCACGGCAGAGTAATCAAAACTCTAACCCTTGTTGTGTTTGTCACAAAAGTCTATGGGGCTTCAATCGTATCATTGCAGTGGCCATCTTGACTTTTCTGACAGCTTTCCTCTCTTGGACACCTTCGCCCATTGGTGGGTTGCTACTGGTTCGCCCCGGTTTGGGCAAACCGGTCGTGGCGGTGATGGGAAACTCCGCCCACCCACCCAGACATCGTCAAAAATGCTCTGCGCAGAAGCGCCATGTGCTCGCAAAGCAAGCGCACGCACCCGCGCGCTCCCGATAGCAAACCTGTAGCGCCTGGATTTGAAACTCACTACTGCCTCTGGCCGAGATAACAAAACAGTTCCTTTGTTCAGCTAAGGCAGGGATGTCTTACATGGGGCTCCCCTTGAGGAACACCCGGAGGCTCCAACTGGTGCAGAATGCGGCCACGCGGGGGATTATGGGAGCGATGGGGCGCTCCCATGTGACACCCCTCCTGCGCGAGCTGCATTGGCTTCCGGTGGTCTTCCAGGTGCACTTCAAGGTGTTGGTTACCACTTTCAAAGCGCTCCATGGCTTAGGGCCTGGGTACTTAGGGGACCGCCTTCTGCCACCGATAGCCTCCCACCGGCCAATACGCTCCCACAGAGGGGGGCTTCTCAGGGTGCCGTCGGCCAAACAGTGTTGACTGGCGACCCCCAGGGGGAGGGCCTTCTCTGTGGCAGCACCTGTCCTTTGGAACAACCTGCCCCCGGAGATACGTAGGATCCCAGATCTCCGTGCTTTTCGCCGTGCCCTTGAAACTTTTTTATTTCATCAAGCTGGGCTGGCTTAACCCCCCCCAACCCTTAGATATTTTTAATTGTTAATTGATTTTAGTTGGGGTGTTTTAAATTTATTGGGCTAAAATTTGATTAATTCTTTTTTTTAAAAAAATTTAAATTTTGTATGTGATGTTTTTATTCTTGGCTGTTCACCGCCCTGAGTCCAGTGGGAGAAGGGCGGTATAAAAATCTAATAAAATAAAATAAATAAATAAAATGTCAAACTCAAGGCCCGTGGGCCAGATCCAGACCGTGATGTGGTCGGATCCAGCCTGTGGAGCCATCTTGGAAAATGTAAGGGGCCGGCCTGCGTCACTTCAGCCAGTCTACCCAATGCAGCTGCGGCCTGGTCTACCCAGTGCGAAGAGGAAACATCAGGCCAGTGTGGCTTCGGCCTGGTCTACCCAGTACAAATTAGGAAACGTGTTCTGCCCCCGTCCTCCACACACACAAACCCACACAGACAGTCAAGGGTTAAATAATTGGCACACACAAACGTTCCGTTATCAGAGGCTTGGCAGCACTACGGGAACCGGCTGCCAAGTTTTTTACTATAACAAGAAGGGGGGTGTTCCTCCACCAGATAACAAATGCAATACACACCGGCTGGGAAAAAACAGTCCAATTCATAATCCTTCAGCAGACTGAGGCTTTGCACCAAAGAAGCTTGCAAGAATTAACTTTGTCCGTCACAGAATCTAAACGGCCACCCCCCCTCCTTTATATAGCCTGTGGGGTGTGGTCCAGTGACTCAGCTTAATCCCTGGCATGCCTTCTCCTCTGCTGTGATCGTTTAGCACGCCGACGCTGACGTGGGTCCAGCCACAACTTGTCTCCCTCATCACTCTCCGACCGATCGGAGACACCTGGCTCCTGGCCAATCTCCTCTCCTTCGGCCGACATCTGAGGAATTGTCAGAGAGGAGGGGCCAGGGGAGGGAGGCCTGGCCGGCTCCTCTCCTTCATGTTTGGAGCCTTCTTCCTCCGATACGATGGGCTCGGGGGTGGGAGCCACAACAACATGTCAGCAGTTTGGGGAGTGGCATCAAGCTGGCCATTCCACCCCGTTGGCCACCCCCACCCACTCGGCCACCCCCACCCACCCGGCCACCCCCACCCCCACTCTCCTCAGGTCAACCACAGCCCTGATGTGGCCCTCAATGAAATTGAGTTTGACACCCCTGGGATAAGGGTTACCAGGTTTTTTGACTGCAAATATCTAGATGACCAGTAGAGGGGGATAAAGATTTAAGAGTTGCAGTGCCTTTATGCCGCCATCTAGTGATCACGCAAGGTATTGCAGTTTGGATCAGTAATTGACGTCATATGCTGGATCCCCCAAATGAACCCTGTTGTGACTTAACAAGGTGGTCAGACTCACGAGAGGGAAGGGAAAGAACAAGATGATCATTATTTGATCGAAAGAAGGATGGAAGGAATAAATAAACCAAAAGAAAATGATAATCAATTCAAAAGAGCCTTGGTGGTGCTGCGGACTAAAGTGCTGTTAAGTGCTAGCACTTAGTTGCCAGCTGCCTGCAATTACTGCAAGTTCGAATCTCACCAGGCTCAAGGTTGACTCAGCCTTCCATCCTTCCGAGGTAGGTAAATTGAGGACTCGGATTGTGGGGGCAATAAGCCAACTTTGTATAGAATAACACCGCTTGGGGGAGGCGAAAGCCCTAATAAGCAGGTATATACAAAAAAGTATGCAGGCTATTGCTATAATGCATTGTAAGCCGCCCTGAGTCTACGGAGAAGGGCGGCATATAAATTGGACTAATAATAAACTTAAATATTAGTATCGTGTTTCCCCGATAATAAGACCGGGTCTTATATTAATTTTTGCTCCAAAAGACGCATTAAGACTTATTTTCTGGTTAGGTCTTATTCTGAGGGACATACAGTACTAAATGCACCCAACTGGCAGACAATCTTAACTGGAGCTTATTTTGGGGGTAGGGTTTATATTATAAGCATCCTGAAAAATCATGCTAGGACTTATTTTCCAGCTGGGTCTCATTTTGGGGGGAACAGGGTATTAATGCTAATATTTAACTTTGGATTAATGATTATTTTCCTTTGGTTTTTGGTTTGGCTTCTCAGGGGGAGGCCCCAATCCCAAACACCAGAAAAGAGTAGGATTTTGATCACACTAGTGGTGGGCTGCTCCCGGTTCGCACCGGTTCGCAAGAACTGGTAGTAAAAATTTGTAGTAGTTCGGAGAACCGGTAATAACATTGGCTGGCCACATCCCCGAACCAGTCCCTGGCCCGGTCGCCGCTCGCTTACCCCGCCCACCGCATCAGCGGCTTTTCTTTTTTACTTTTAAAAGCAATTTTTCTACAACCTCTTCGGTCGAAAAAATGCTTTTAAAAGTAACAAAAAAAAAAAGCCTCTGATGATCCTGCAGCTCAGCTGGGATCGTCAGAGGCATTTTTTCTACAACCTCTTCAGCCGAAGAGATTGTAGGGGAAAAAAAATGCCTTTAAAAGCCTCTGGCGCTCCCCCCCTGAGTTGCCTGATCGTCAGAGGCTTTTAAAAGCATTTTTTCTGCTACTTCTTAAGGTTGTAGAAAACAATGCTTTTAAAAGTAAAAAAAAAAAAAGTTGGCCACGCCCACCCAGTCACATTACCCCACCACCAAGCCACACCCACAAAATAAGCCACGCCCACAGAACCAGTAGTAAAAAAATTTAGAACCCACTCCTGGATCACACAGCTGTGACCGACTGTTGTGACACTCTCTACGTCTCACCTCCTTGCTCTACCGTCTCATTCGTTGGCTGATTCTGGTGTTGCGGTAGGGGTACCACAAGCTCTCTAGGTCACACTGCCTTGGGGAGGCAAAGCAGGGAAACCCATCCTTACACACACGCGCACACACACACACACAATAACAAAATAGACCGCCTTACGCATCTTTTCCTTGGAAAACTTCTATGCTCCAGTGATAGACACAATCATGCAGAGAGTAGCAAAACACTGCCTATGCACACCCAAGGTAGCGATGAAGGAATTGGGAGATGTGATAGCAGTATTCCAGTATTTGAGGGCTGGCCCCAGAGAAGAGGGGGGGGGGTCAACCTATTCTCCAAACAACGGATGGAAACTAATCAAGGAGAGAAGCAGCCTGGAATTAAGGGGAAATTCCCTGATGGTGAGAACAATTTTTTTTTAATTTGATTTATATGCCGCCCTTCTCCGGAGACTCAGGGCAGCTTACAGTGTGTTAAGCAATAGCCTTCATACTTTTGTATATTTATACAAAATCAGCTTATTGCCCCCACAATCCGGGTCCTCATTTTACCCACCTTAGAAAGGATGGAAGGCTGAGTCAACCTTGAGCCTGGTGGGATTCAAACTTGCAGTAATTGCAAGCAGCAGATGTTAATAGATGTTAATAACAGGGTGCTTTAAACCACTGTACTACAGGCTCTGTAGTACAATTAATCAGTGGAACAACTTGCCTCCAGACGTTGTGAGTGCTTCAACACTTCGAGCATTAAACTGGACGTTTTTAAGAAGAGATTGGACAACCATTTGACCAAAATGGGATCGGGTCTCCTCTTTGACCAAGGGGGGGGGGGGCTAGAAGATCTCCAAGGTCCCTTCCAACTCTGTTATTCTATTCTGTTAGAGTAGTAAAACACACAGTCCTGTCTACACCCAGAGTAGCAAAAACACTTCCCTGTGCACTGAGTAGCAAGACACACTTTTACAGATTAACGGAGTTGGAAGGGACCTTATAGGTAATCTAGTCCAAACTCCCCACCCACCCAAGCAGGAGACCCTATCTAATTTCTGACAGATGGAAGTCCAGTCTCTTCTTGAAAGCCTCCAGTGATGAAGATCCCACAACTTCTGAAGGCAACTTCTGTTCCATGGGTTGATGGTTCTCACTGTCAGAAAATTCCTCCTTATTTCTAGGTTGAATCTCTCCTGGATCAGTTTCCATCCATTATTCCTTGTCTGGCCTTCAGGTGCTTCAGAGAATAGCTTGACCTCCCCCCCCCTCCTCTATGTGGCAGCCCCTCAAATATTGGAAGACTGCTATGATAGATATTTTTATTTTATTTTAATTTATTTATTTTGATTTATATGCTGCCCTTCTCCGGAGACTCAGGGCGCCTTACAATGCATTAAGCAATAGCCTTCATACGTTTGTATATTTTATACAAAGTCAGCTTATTGCCCCCACAAACCAGATCCTCATTTTACCTACCTTAGAAAAGATGGAAGGCTGAGTCAACCTTGAGCCTGGTGAGAATTGAACTCGCAGTAATTGCAGGCAGCTGGAAGCTAAATACCACTTTTAACAGTAGCATTAGTCTGCTGCACCACTCAGGTGATAGATAGATAGATAGATAGATAGATAGATAGATAGATAGATAGATAGATAGATAGATAGATAGATGGATGGATGGATGGTAGATAGATAGATATAGATAAATATAAATAGATAAAGATAGATAGCTAGATAGCTAGATAGCTAGATAGATAGGAGATAGATAGATAGATAGATAGATAGATAGATAGATAGATAGATAGATAGATAGATATGGATGGATAGATAGATAGATATGGATGGATAGATAGATAGATAGGAGATGATAGATAGATAGATAGATAGATAGATAGATAGATAGATAGATAGATGGATGGATGGTAGATAGATAGATATAGATAAATATAAATAGATA
>WNWU01000148.1:262249-283148 GCA_012654045.1 Ptyas mucosa
TCTATTCTATTCTATTCTATTCTATTCTATTCTATTCTATTCTATTCCATTCCATTCCATTCCATTCCATTCCATTCCATTCCATTCCATTCCATTCCATATTTTCTTTTCTTTTCTATTCCATTCCATTCCATATTTTCTTTGTTCTATTCTATTCTATTCTATTCTATTCTATTCTATTCTATTCTATTCTATTCTATTCTATTCTATTCTATTCTATTCTATTCTATTCTATTCTACTCTACTCTATTCTATTCTATTCTATTCTTCATTCCATTCTATCCTATCCTATTCTTATTCCATTGCATATTCTATTCTATTCTATTCTGAGATGAGTTTTCCATCCGGGGACGATGACCAAATTTTGGGGAAGGGGAGAAAGAGAGCAACACATACACACGCGCACACCCCCCCCCCAGACAGACGAACAGACACATGGCGCTTTCTTCCATTTATTAGGGATGTGTGCGTCGGAATAAATCTTACCTGTTTTACTTTCCAATTCACAGAGATATTTCCTCCCGGAAAGAATTATGTCTCAAGTTTTAATAAAATATCAAGGCATAAATTTGCAGCTCGCCTTGAGGAGGGGGTGGGGGGAATATGGAAATGGAGAAAATGTCTGGGCTTTTGACTTTCTGTCTCTCTCTCTCTCTCTCTTTTTTTTTACAGCCCAAATGTCTGCTTTCCTCAAAAAAAAAAAAAACCAAAAAAAAGGAAAAAAGCATTTTCTGCAGATTTCTGCTGCTGCAATCCAGCGTTCCCTGGAATGACCGTCACCCCATTTCAGGGATGGGATGACGTTCAGACAGTCCTCGACTTACGACAGTTCATTTAGCGACCGTTCGAAGTGACCACGGCACTGAAAAAAAGGTGACGTATGACCGTTTTTCACGCTTAACGACCGTTGTGGCATCCTCGTGGAGTGGATGTGATCAAAATTCAGATGCCTGGCAAACGACTTTATGATGGTCGCATTGTCCCGGGGTCCCTTTTGCGACCTCCTGATGAGCAAAGTCAATAGGGAAGCAGGATTCACTTAACGACTGTGTTACTGACCGAACGACCGCGGGGATTCACTTAACGACGGTGGCCAGAAAGGTGGCAAAATTCACTGAACGGCAGTCTCGCGTAACGGGAACAGAAATTTGGAGCTCAATGGCGGTCGCAGGTATAGAACTGGCTGTATTGGTGCATTTGGACGGGGGAGACCTGGGTTCGAATTCTCCTCAGCCTTAGAAGCCCCTTGTAGGATTGTGAGCCAGTCTTAACACACCTCACAGGACCGTTGTTGGTGCATGAGGAAAAATAGTGGGAGGGAGATCTGGATATTCCTCTGGACATCAATCCTAAAAAATTAAATAAATCTTGGGCCTAGAACAGGGAAAAAGAAGGCTATTGAGTCTGTAAAAATAGCTGTATGAATATCATATCATATGTAGAGGAGTGTTTCTCAACATTGGCAGCTTTAAGGGATTTGGACATCAATTCCCAGAATTCCCTCAACTCCATGGGTTTTAAAGCATGCTGGCAGGGGAATTCTGGGAGTTGAAGTCCACCCACCTTAAAGCATATTGGGTGAGAAATTCTGGGAGTTGAGGTCAGGGGTGGGATTCAGCCGGTTCGGAGAGGTTTGGGTGAACCAGATGTTAATTTTAATCTGGTTCGCCTAAATGGTTGTTGCAATGACTGGATGACCCTGCCCACCACACCCCTCCCCTCCCAGAAGTCTCCATGCAGCCCGTTTTGGATGGCAGGTAAATGCAGGGGCGGCACAGAGGCTTTGGGAGGGTGAAACACGGGCCTACCGGAAGTACCGGAAGTCTGGAAATGAGTCTGTTTCCGGCTTCTGGTGGGCCTCTGGAACCCAGGGGAAGCCGTTTTCGCCCTCCCGGAGACTCAAGAAAAACCTCTGGAGTCTGGGGAAGGTGAAAATACGCCCCCCCTCCCCCCGTGGTGCAGGAGGCCGAGTAGGCCACACCCACCATGGCCACGCCCACTCAGCAACAGGCAGAAAACCGGTTGCTACAATTTCTGAATCCCACACCTGGTTGAAGCCCACTCGTCCTAAAGCATGGCTGGCTGGAGAATTCTGGGAGTTGAAGTCCACCCACCTTAAAGCCTGCTGGCTGGGGAATTCTGGGAGTTGAAGTCCACCCACCTTAAAGCATGCTGACTGGGGAATTCTGGGAGCTGAAGTCCACCAACCTTAAAGCACGCTGGCTGGGGAATTCTGGGAGCCGAAGTCCACCCACCTTAAAGCATGCTGGCTGGGGAATCCTGGGAGCCGAAGTCCACCCACCTTAAAGCATGCTGGCTGGGGAATTCTGGGAGTTGAAGTCCACCCACCTTAAAGCATGCTGGCTGGGGAATTCTGGGAGCCGAAGTCCACCCACCTTAAAGCATGCTGGCTGGGGAATTCTGGGAGTTAAAGTCCACCCACCTTAAAGCATGCTGGCTGGGGGATTCTGGGAGTTGAAGTCCACCCAACTTAAAGCATGCTGGCTGGGGAATTCTGGGAGTTGAAGTCCACCCATCTTAAAGCATGCTGGCTGGGGAATTCTGGGAGTTAAAGTCCACCCACCTTAAAGCATGCTGACTGGGGAATTCTGGGAGTCGAAGTCCACCCACCTTAAAGCATGCTGGCTGGGGGATTCTGGGAGCTGAAGTCCACCCACCTTAAAGCTTGCTGGCTGTTGAATTCTGGGAGTTGAAGTCCACCCATCTTAACCTGTCCACCAAGCCGAGAAACCGTTCGATAGATTTAAAATTCAGGATTCTGAACACGTCATGTTTTCCCACTGGGGTCATTAAAAGCAATTGTCAGCAACGGCCTGGATCAACCCAAGCACAACCCGAGCTACAACGAAACGAAACAAGCCAAGATCTAATGTTGCAACTGACCCAGTTTGTCATCCTGAAGGAAGCAACCTTGGAGAGATATTTTCCCCCCTCCCCCTCTATCGCAAGAAAAGCCCACCTTCCTATTTAAGTTGGCTTTTATTTTATTCGAAAGGCTACGCTTTGATCTCCTGCCTCTCTCTCTTCGCTCGCTGCACCTGTTTCCATTTTTATAGCATTGAATTTATTCATTTGAAATTTTTATAGTATTTTCCATGGGCTTTTAATTGCTGCGAGCCGGCCTCAGCGGCACTGGGGGAGCCACAGATAGAAACGGAATAAAAAGAAGAGGGTAAAAATAAACCGGCAGAGCGCTTTTGAGAAAGGAAGGTGTAAACATGTAAATAAACAGCCATTTCTCTCTCTTTTTCCCCTCCCCCACGAACCATCTTATCGCCAGCTCTAACAATAATAATAATAATAATTTTTTTAAAAACCCAGAATATAGAATCGTAGGGTTGGAAGGCACCTCAGAGGTCTTCTAGTCCAACCCAAACTCGTATTGCTCAAAATACGAGACCTTTTATACCATTCCTGGTTCCACCCTTCTGATTGTTGATCAGAGTTTTTTTTCTTTAAAAAAGGTAGCTATCTATCGCCCACCCTATATTATATTATATTATATTATATTATATTATATTATATTATATTATATTATATTATATTATATTATTTTATATTATATTATATTACATTACTTTACTTTACTTTACTTTACTTTACTTTACTTTACTTTATTTTATTTTATTTTATTTTATTTTATTTTATTTTATTTTATTTTATTTTATTTTTATTTATTTGTTTATGTTTATGTTTATTTGATTTATATACCGCCCTTCTCCCCGAGGGGACTCAGGGCGGTGAACAGGCAGAGATAAAAAACATGAATACAAAATTTAAAACCGAATTAAAACCAAATTAAACAATTGCCCAACAATTCAAACCCATTTTTTAAAATAAATATATAAATCCCAGATCTAAAAATTTGGATTATACAATTTAAAATTTTCTTATAAAAAGGGGAGATACTATGCCAGGCCCGCTTGATGGAATAAAAAAGTTTTTAACTCACGGCGGAAAGCACGAAGGTCCGGGATCTGCCGAATCTCTTTATTTATTTATTTATTTATCTATCATATTTCTATGCCGCCCACTCTCCGAGGACTCTGGGCGGCTTACACCAAAGACAGTGTACTAAATAGCACATTGCCCCCTAACAATCTGGATCCTCATTGTACCCACCTCGGAAAGATGGAAGGAAGGCTGAGTCAACCTTGAGCCGGTGAGATTTGATCCGCTGATGTGCTGAACTAGCAGTCAGCTGAAGTAGCTGCAGGACTGCACTCTAACCACTGCGCCACCTCGGCTCTTTTGAATGATCACGATTCATAATTTCAAGCCTGTGAAAATCTTGAAATTCTGGCCATGTTCACAAGACCCCTTGAGCCGGGAAAGGAAAAAAAAAACATTGGAACGAGATATTAAACTTAGCTTTGCCTGTACATAAGCCGTGTTATGAAGAGGGAACCCAGGCGTTAGGTGAGTTTGGGGTTCGAAAGAGGACAAAATGGAAGATAAGTTGTCCTCAACCCTACAATAGTTCGTTTAGTGACCGCTATAAGTGTGAAAAACACCACTGAAAAAAAGGGACTTTTTTTCACTCTTATGACCATTGCAGCAACTCCGGGATCAAAATTCAGATGCTTGGCAACGTATTTATGACGGTCGCAGTGTCCTGTGATCCCCTTTAGCGACCTTCTGACAAGCAAAGTCTATGGGGAAGTCAGATTTGTTTAACAACCATGTCACTCACTTAACAAATTCGCCGATTCACTTAACACCGGGTGGCAAGGAAAGTCATAAAATGGGGCAAACTCCCTGAACAAATGTTTCATTGAGGAACAGAAATTTTGGGACCCAATGGTGCTCGTAACTCGAGGACGACCTGTAGAGGTTGTCCTCGACTTACGACAGTTCGTTTAGTGACCGTTCGAAGATACAATGGCACTGAAGAAAGTAAGTTGTCTTTTTTTTCATACTTACGACCGTTGGAGTAGTCCCATTCGGGCGCTTGGCAACTGACTCGTATTTATGACGGTTGCAGTGTCCCGGGGTCCCTTTTGCGCCCTTCTGATGAGCAACGTCCATGAGGGAAGCCAGATTCACTTAACAGTCGTGTTTCTCACTTAACAACCGCAGTGATTCACTTAACAACTCTGGCAAGGAAGGTGGTAAAATGAGGCAAAACTCACTTAATAACTGTCTCGCATAACCACAGAAACTTTGGGCTCAATTGTGGTCGTAAGTGGAGACTACCTGTAACTTCGCACTAGTGTGTTGTGTGAACACAGCCGCAGGAGAGGGCGTCTCGTTTAAATTGCATCTCGCTGATCGATTGACCTGGGAAACTTGGCATTAGGGCCGAGACTTTTATGATAGCCAAGTATAAAGAATGTGCTTGATATTCTTATTGCATGCCCTCTAAACACACAATCTCATTTCATTGTTTTATGGCCCTGGTTTATTTCTTATCGTGTTTGGTATAAATTAGTAATGGAGAAATCTGGTGGAGGTTTTTTCCCCCTCTCTCTTAAAGGGGTTACAAGAAATGAATGAGGAATTGGCTTGAGAGAGAGAGAGAGAGAAAGACAGAGAGAGAGAGAGAGGGAGAGAAAGGGAGAGAAAGAGAAAGGGGGAGATAGAGAAAGAGAGACACAGAGAGAGACAAGAGAAAGAGAGAAAGAGAGAAAGAAAGAAAGAGAGAAAGAGAGAGAGAAAGAAAGAGAGAAACACAGAGAAAGAAAGAGAGACAGAAAGAGACAGAGAGAAAGAGAAAATAAGAGAGACACAGAGAGACAGAGAGACAGAGAGACAGAGAGAAAGAGGCAGACAGAGAGAGAGACAGAGGGAGAAACAGAAAAAGAGAGACACAGAGAGAGACAGAAAGAGACAGACACAGAGAGAGAGACAGAAAGAGACACATACACACAGAAACACAGAGAGAGACAGAGAGAAAGAAAGAGAGAGAGAGACAGAAAGAGAGAGACAGAAAGAAAGAGAGAAAGAGACACAGAAAGAGAGAAAGAGACACAGAGAAAGAGACAGAAAGAGAGAGAGAAAGAGACAGAGAGACAGAAAGAGACACACATACAGAAACACAGAGACAGAGAGAAAAAAGAGAGAGACAAAGTGAGAGAGACAAAGAAAGAGAGAGACACAGAGAAAGAGACAGAAAGAGACATACACAGCGAGAGAGAGAGACAGAGAAAGAGAGAGACACAGAGACAGAGAAAGAGAGAGACAGAGAGAGAGAAAAAAAGAGAGACACACAGAGAGAAAGAGAGACAGAAAGACACACAGAGAGAGAGAGAGAGAGAGAGAAAGCCTTATAAATAGGAATGGGGTTTTTGCATAGGGGTCAGCCCCATAAAATAAGACAAAATCCACTCCCTGGGGAAGCTAAAACCCCTTTGACTGAGATTAGCTTTACAACAAAATCTTGTAAGTCTGATTGTGCTTTACCTGCCCTCCCTCCACATACCTCCCCCCCCCCACCGAATCAGGGCGGTGTTGTCTGTGCCACTTCCAAAATGTGATCTGGCTGTTCGGTGACAGCAGCCACAACTGTGCAATCAAAACCCATCAACTTTGTACGCTGACATGACAAGACACTTCACAAAGGCCCAGTGTAGAATCACCACAAATAAAATAAAAAAATACCCCAGTAATTGGTGGCTGACTTACAACCCTTCAGTCCATTGTTCAAGAATATTAGCTCCTCCTCCTCCTCCTCCTCCTCCTCCTCCTCTCCCTTTCTTCTCTTTCTCCTCTCCCTCATTCTCTCCCTTCTTCCACCCTCCTCCATCCCTTCTCCTGTGGTACCTGGCTCAATAGTAGTAACTGTGAGAGGGACCTTGGCGTCCTAGTGGGCAACCATTTAAATATGAGCCAGCCGTGTGCTGCAGCTGCCAAAAAAGCCAACACAGTTCTAGGCTGCATCAACAGAGGGATAGAATCAAGATCACGTGAAGTGTTAATACCACTTTATAAGGCCTTGGTAAGGCCACACTTGGAATATGGCATCCAGTTTTGGTTGCCACGATGTAAAAAAGATGTGGAGACTCTAGAAAGAGTGCAGAGAAGAGCAACAAAGAGGATTAGGGGACTGAAGGCTGAATTATACGAAGAACGGTTGCTGGGATTGGGTACAGCTAGTCTAGAGAAAAGAAGGACCAGGGATGACATGACAGTAGTGTCCAATATTTTGAGGGATTGCCTCAGACAACTGGGGGTCATTTTATTCTCCAAAGCAGCTGAAGGCAGGATAAGAAGCAACCGATGGAAATTAATCAAGGCGTGAAGCAACCTAGAACTAAGGAGAAATTTCCTGACAGAACAATTAACCAGTGGAACAACTTGCCTCCAGAAGTTGTGGATGCCTCATCACTGGAGGCTTTTAAGAAGGGATTGGTCTCCTGCTCGAGTAGGACTACAAGACTTCCAAGGTCCCTTCCAACTCTGTTATTCTGTTATTTGTGCTCCTACTTCTTCTCCTCCTCCTTATCTTTCTCTCTTTCTCTCTCCCTCTCCCTCTCTTTGTCTTTCACTTTCTTTCTTTCTTTCTTTCCTCCTCCTTGTTCTCCTTCTCCTTGTTCTCCTCCCCATCCCTCTCCCTCCCCCTCCTTCCCCTCCTCCTTCCCCCCTCTTTCTCCCTCTCCTTCCCAATTGGAATGAAATGCTAAATTTCAACATTTTGAATGACAGGACGGAGGAGGAAAGGAACATTCAAAATTTCCTCAGGGTGGTGTGACAAAGACACAAGACACATCAACCGAAGATGCCACCGACCTCAAATCTCCATGATAACGTTATGAGAAAAGTGGACAATGGTGTTAAACGGGGATCAACTCGGCTAACCGAAAGACCCCGATGGAAAGATCACCAATTCCATTTGGCAAGGGCTGCCTTAAATGAAGAGAAATTGGATAACGGAGCAGGGATGAGAAAGCTCAGGAACTCACAGGTTGCAGAAACCGAAAATCTCTTTTTCAAGATGTTTTTCACTCCCTCCTCGTTTGCCAGCAGGCTGCAGAAAACAACACCGCGAGAATTAAACATGCTGCTTTAACCACTAAATTTGAGTCCCGGCTGGAAAAATGCAAAAATAAATAAATAAATAAACTCGGGAAACGTAATACGTTGCTTTGTGGACCAGGCGAAATCAGTATTATACCTCCTGCTTGTTCTTGCTTTCCTTGATGTTGAGTTGTTAAATTACACACTGCCTTACTCTCATACCAAGGAGGGTGGTGTTAGAAAGCTCAATAGGGAAGGGGGAAAAAAACCCTTTTGATTGGAAGGATCTGGAGAAAAAGGATATTTAACAGCATCCTAAAATTCAGTGGTTGGATTCAAATAATTTAACAACTGGTTCTCTGTCCTAATGACCGGTTGGATGGGCATGGCCAGGGGTGTGACAGGCAACACTCAGTCTCCTGCATCCCCCTGGGAGAAATACCGGCTGCAGGGAGGCCACGCAACCCCCCACCCCATTTTGGGCCTAGGAGGCATCCCTGCAGCCTCCTGGTCCAAAATGGGCTGCAGAGGGGGGGGCACACCACACCCCTCCCGACCCCCATTTTGAGCCTAGTAGGCCTCCCTGCATTTACCTGAGAGCCAAAATGGGGCATGTGGGAACTCCTGGAAGGGGAGGGATGGGGCAGGGTGGGGCCAGCCAGCGATTTAACTACTGGTTTGCACAAATCTGCCCAAACCGGCTGAATCCCACCACTGGGGTTGTCCCATGGAAAGAAGGCCTGAGGATGGAACTGTGGGGAAAGTTAAGATGAAAAGGGTGGGGAGAAGGAGAAGATTGAGACGGTTGTGGTTGGATGGAAGTAGACAAGGTCTTCAGGATGGAACTGAGGGTGAAAATTAAAAGGGAAATAGACAAGGTCTTCAGGATGAAAAAATGAAGAGGGAAGGGTTGGAGAGAAGTTTGAGACGGTTGTGGTTAGATGAAAGTAGACAAGGTCTTCAGGATGGAACTGAGGGGGGAAATTAAAAGGGAAATAGACAAGGTCTTCAGGGTGAAAAATGAAGAGGGAAAGCATGGAGAGAAGAAGATTGAGAAGGTTGAGTTGGATGGAAGTAGACAAGGTCTTCAGGATGGAACTGGGGGGAAATCAAGAGAGAAGGGTTGGGGAGGAGAAGAATGAATAGTTGTGGTTGGATGCAAGAAGTCAAGTTCCCACGACAGAACTGGTGGGAAATTAAGAGGGCAAATAGACAAGGTCTTCAGGATGAAAAATTAAGAGGGAAGGAATCAGAATCAGAATCAGGAATCAGAAAGAAGAGGGGGTCATTATTATTACTATTTTCCAAAGCACCAGAAGGCAAGAGAAGAAGCAACGGATGGAAACTAATCAAGGAGAGAAGCAACCTGGAATTAAGGAGAAACTTCCTGACAGTGAGAACAATTAACCAGTGGAACTGCTTGCCACCAGAAGTTGTGGGTGGATTTTTTAAAGAAGAGACTGGGCAGCTATTGGTCTCAAATTGTATAAGACTTCTCGCCTGAGCAGGGGGTTGGGCTAGATGAGGTCCCTTCCAGCTCTGATTACACACACACAACCACACACACACACATATACACATACATACATAGGTGGTATTCAGCCGGTTCGGACATATTCAGGCAAATAGGTACCGGCAACTGCGGACGTAATGCCGTCCTATTTAACCCCGTTTTCGAGGTTGGGCACATGTGCGGAAGAAGCGCGCGTGCCAGGGATGGGTTCTAAATTTTTTTACTACCGGTTCTGTGGGCGTGGCTTATTTTGTGGGCATGGCTTGATTGTCATGTGACAATTATTTAGGATTTAGCAGAGGTACCGGTCTACCAGGATTTTAACTGCTTGCAGAGCTGTACTGATCTACCCATTTATTTTTTGTAGGCACCGGTCTACCCATTTGTTTTCTTTTAACACCGGTCAGCTGGAGGGCGGCCCTTTGAAGCCCCACGGCAAGAGTTTAAACAGTTTTTTTCCCTCTAGCCATCAGCTGGGACTCAGGAGGCAGCAATAGATTGGGGGTGGGGCCAAATCAAAGGTAAGAATAACGCGGGTGGGTGGGGGGAGTGAGGCGGGGGGTGGGGGGGCAGAACCGGTTCGGTGACGTCATATCGTCACCGCTACCAGCTCGGCAGAAGGCCACTGGCACGCGTGAGCAAAGCAAGCATGCGCGCACGTGGCGAACCGGTAGGAACAATTTATGAAACCCACTCCTGTATGTGTGTGTGTATGTATGTGTGTGTGTATGTATGTGTATACCCTGTTTTCCCGAAAATAAGACATCTCCTGATAATAAGCCCAATCGGGCTTTTGAGTGCATGCGCTAAAATAAGCCCCCCCCCGAAATAAGCCCTCCCCCGGAAATATTTAAATGCATGCGCAGCCAGTCCCCACCATTTCTCCATGTACTGTAATAATAAAAAATAAGATATAAAATATCTTATAAAATAAGATATAAAAAAATTAGAAGACCTCCCCGAAAATAAGGCTAAGCGCTTATTTCGGGGTTAAAAAATATATAAGACAGGGTCTTATATTCGGGGAAAGGCGGTATATATATATCTGTGTGGGTGGGTGTGTCTGTATGTGTGTATATATATGTATATGTAAGTTTTGGTGAATTCGGGTCTTTTCCCGTGTAAGATTGAGAGTTTCTTGGCGACGTTTCGATGAGGTCCCACTCGTCATCTTCAGGCTGGTGTCTTCGGCTTTGTGCTTGTGCGAAGAAAGCGTGATCGGAGTTGCCGTCTCTCTATAAATACTGGTGGGGAGGTGTGGGGTGCTGGCTTTGTTGCTGTGAGCGGGTTGGTTGCCTGTGTTGTTACATCTTGATTAGTTGATGGAGTTGATGTTTACAGATTAGTCGGCTGTTTTGTAACATCCTGTGTGGGTGAGGTCCTTAAAGCGTGCTCATTAGTCTTTTGTGTTTTAACAACCTGGGTAAATGGGCTGGGTGTTAACATCCTGAGTTCTAGTGTTGTGATATCCTGAGTTTTTTGATGTAATGTCCTAAGCAGATGGCTGTGATGCCACATCCCGGGCTTTGGTTTGGCTCTGAGTTTGAGGTTTTGCCATGTGTTCATGAGGTGTGTCAGTTTGCTTTGTGTGGGGATCGAAGGGGGGTGCCGCAGCTGGTGATGCCGCCATGGTCTGGCTTCTGGATGGTGGTTGTATTTCGTCTATGGGATTGGTTTGGGTTTGAATCTGGTGAGGATGATTGGTGGTGGTGTCATGTGTTATCTTGGGTTCGCTTTCCTCACACAAGCACAAAGCCAAAGACACCAGCCTGAAGATGATGAGTGGGACCTCGTCGAAACGTCGCCAAGATACTCTCAATCTTACACAGGAAAAGACCCGAATACATCAAAACTTGCATACCTCTACCCGTGAAAAATCTACGAAAACAAATTTGTATATGTATGTCTGTGTGTGTGTGTGTGTTTGTGTGTGTGTGTATAAAAATAACGGGTTGCAAACAAGCGGCATCTGCAGGGAAGGAGCGATGCAAACAGTGCAAGATAACAACTGCAAAGCCGCCCCTGCTTTCTTGAAGATTCACACACACAGACACACACACACACACACACAAACACACACACGCACGCCTGAAACTTCTGTCTACCAGGATAAAAGATACCAAACCATATCGAGAACAGTGTGGGAGGAAGCGAGCTTTATCAACGGTTCCTTCCTTCTCTTTCCTCATCTCCCGCTTTTCATCTTTTCTTCTTTGTCCTTGTTCTGCTCGCTGTCAGTGCATCGCAGAACGGCAGCCTGCCTGACCCCCAAAAGGGAAGAGCATGTTGGGCAGGGATGTTATTAAAAAAAAACAGAGAAAAAAGACAAGATGCTGGAGCACCAGCAGTGGACAAGAGATGGACCGCGATGCTCTAAATATTTCAGACTGGAAAAGAGGAGGCAGGACTCCTGTATCTCTTACTCGACGGTTTCATATTGTAGAATGTTAGTGCGCACCGGTTACCCCTCCTATAAGAATGAAATATTTTGAGGAATATTTTTTAAAAAGGCAGGATAAAATATTTCCCCTAAAAGAGAAATTTAAATTTTAAATTTTAAAAAAATCTTAAGGGAGACAGAAACTCAGAGCCGCAGCTTCCTGCCGCCAGCAGATATTTTGTGCCCATTGAGAAAGATTGGGCCAGCCTATCTACAAAACAAAAGACCTTCAGCTCCAGGGTAAAGGGATTAAGACATGGCCCTTCAAGACATAATAGGATTAACCCACTAAGACACAAGGTTCACTACATTGCACAATCTCCTAAAGACATTGCATCACCCCCGGCAAACTTCAACCAAACCTAGCACAGACAAACATGACCCTTACATGACCCCACGGGAGTCTGACAACAGCCAATAGAATACATGTTCTTGCACAGGAACAGGAAGCTCAAGGGCAAAGCCCAAGAGAAGGTATAAATACCCCCCACTCTCAACTCCATGTGGTCAGCTGCCCAGAACCATGTGCTTGGTAGTTCTTCATGTGCTTCATCATTAAACCATCTTTCCAATCAGCCACCAGCCTCCATTTCGTCTCTCCTGGCTTGGAACTGAACCAAATGGATATTTCTTCCCACAATATCAAATCAGAAATCTGGCTGACGTTGTCTTAACCTTGACCTTCCCCTGCTCTTAAAATGTGTCCTCGCATCTGGTTCGGCTTCTGTTCAAGGTACTCGTCACTTAATTAATTCCAGAGGTCTTGTAGTTGGGCTCCGGGAAGGCAGGGTGATTTGGGGTGGGGTGGGTAGGGGTAACTGGAGGAAAGGAAACTGGGATAAGGGAGAAGATGGTATGGTCCCAGTTGGAAAACTGTTGTTTGTTTTCCCTAGGGCTGCTTAGAAATGAGCAGAGGAAAGGTTAAAGGAATGGTTGTCTCCAGGGGAAGGAGATTGACAATTAGGTTAAGAACAGCATTGCTCAACTTTAGCAAGTGGATGTTTGGACTTCAACTCCCACAATTCCCTGACCAACATCTGTGAACTTCAACTCTCAGAATTCCCCATAAGCAAAGGTGGTTTTCAGCCGGTTCAGACTGGTTCGCCCGAACCGGTAGTGGAAATTGCGGGTGGGCCCTGCCCACCAGTGGTGAGTTTCAAAATTTTTTACTACCAGTTCTGTGGGTGTGGCTTTGTGGGCGTGGCATGGCATTGTGGGCATGGCAGGGGAAGGTTACTGCAAAATCCCCATTCCCTCCCAATCAGCTGGGATTCGGGAGGCAGAGAATAGATGGGGGCGGAACCAGTTAGAATTTTTACTACCGGTTTTCCAAACTACTCAAAATTTCTGCTACCGGTTCTCCAGAACTGGTCAGAACCTGCTGAAACCCACCTCTGCCACCCACCCACCCTGCTTTGTGCCATCCTATTTAGGCACGTCTTTTAGGCTGGGCGCATGTGTGTAAGGCACGTGTGCCAGCAAAGCACATTTGCGGAAGGCTGGGTGCATGCGGGGCTGGGCGCACGGACGCTCACATTTGCGAACCGGTAGGGAAAGTAAGTGAATAACACCCCTGCCCATAAGGATAGGTGGACTTCAACTCCCAGAATTCCCTGACCTGCATCTGTGAACATTCAACTCCCAGAATTCCCAAGAAGGATAGGTGGAATTCAATTCCCAGAATTCCCCGGTTAGGAAGTGGACTAATTCGCAGAGTTCCCTAAAAAAAGAAGTAGATTTCAACTCCCAGAATTCCTTAGCTAGGAATTCCCTGCTAGCATCTGTGAAGTTCAACTTCCAGAATTCCCCATAAGGATACGTGGACTTCAATTCCCAGAATTCCCCATAAGGATATGTGGGAAACTTCAACTCCAAGAATTCCTTGACCTGCATCTGTGAACTTCAATTCCCAGAATTCCCCCAGAAGGATAGCTGGAATTCAATTCCCAGAATTCCCTGGTTAGGAAGTGAAGTAACTCCCAGAAAAGAAGTAGATTTCAACTGCCAGAATTCCTTAGCTAGCAATTCCCTGGCTAGTATCTGTGAACTTCAACTCCCAGAATTCCACAAAAGGATATGTGGACTTCAATTCCCAGAATTCCCCATAAAGATATCCCATAAGGGATTTTTATTCCCAGACTTCCCTACCTAGGAAGTAGACTTCAGCTCCCAGAATTCCCTAGCTAGGAAGTGGACTTCAGCTCCCAAATTCTTCAGCCAGGATCTGTGAACTTCAATTCCCAGAATTCCCTGGCTAGGAAGTGAAGTAACTCCCAGAAAAGAAGTAGATTTCAACCGCCCGAATTCCTTAGCTAGGAATTCCCTGGTTAGTATCTGTGAACTTCAACTCCCAGAATTCCCCGTAAGGATAGGTGGACTTCAATTCCCAGAATTCCCTGGCTAGGAAGTGAAGTAACTCCCAGAAAAGAAGTAGATTTCAACCGCCCGAATTCCTTAGCTAGGAATTCCCTGGCTAGTATCTGTGAACTTCAACCCCCAGAATTCCACAAAAGGATAGGTGGAATTCACCTCCCAGAATTCTCTGCCCACCCTCAAAAAGCAGTGTTTTATAAACTTCAGGGATCCTCCTCCCCACTTTTAAAAATTATGGAAGACCCCCCCCATTCCTCTGCCCTTCCCCAAGGACGCCCCCTCCCTTTCCTTCCTGCAGGTCGTTTCGCCCCATTCCCTGCCTCGCTTTTTCATCCTGGTGAATAATTAATTTTCCCATCAGAAGGAAATCTCGCCAGCAGCCCCCATCCCCTGGCGCACATCGGCCTGTCACCGGGGCCCTCCCCATAAATCTTTTAAAGCCGCTGAAAAAAAGGGAAGGGGCTCGGCTGGAAAGTGAGGAAGGGGGGGGGGTGTTGATTGTCACACGGGAAGCTGCTACCTGCCTTGATCAAACACTCCAGTTGCGGGAGGAAAGGAGATGGGGGAGTCATAAATCTCCATCTTTGGGGAATAAATTCTTGCTGGAAATAGGGGAGGGGGGAGCGTGGGAGGGGGCTAAGCAAGCAGTGGATCAGAGTCCGACGGGATAGAAATGCCTTTATTCATTCGGGTTTTAATCCCACCTCTTATTACTTTCTAAAGGCACTAGTCCTCAAGAGTTCGTTGAGTGACCGTTCAAAGCGAACAACGGCGCTGAAAGAAGGGACTTAGGACTTACACTTACGACCTTGACAGCATCCCCAGGAACATGTGGTCAAAATTGAGATGCTTGACCACTGGTTCATACTTATGACCGTTGCTGGTCATGTTGGGATCCCCTTTTGCGACCATCTGACGAGCAAAGTCCATGGGAAGCCAGATTCCCTTCACAACCGTGTTATTAACTGATCGACTGAGGTGATCCACTTAGCAATGGTGACAAGAAAAGTTGTAAAACAGGGCAAAACTCCAGTTAACTAATGTCTCACTTAACAACAATAATTTTGGGCTCAATTGGGATTGTAATTTGAGGACTACCTGTAAGTCAAGATGACAATCATATCTAATATAGGACGTCCTTGACTTATGATCACAATTGAGTCCAAAATTCTATAGCTAACTGAGAAATCTACCGCTCTCTCTATATATAGCTATCTATCTATCATGCATATTATCTATATTATCTATTATTATACATACAATATACAGTATATTATCTATATGTCTGTCTTTCTGTCCATCTCTTTATCACTATATCTGTCATCTACCTATCTACCTACAGTATTATCTATCTATCTATCTCTATCTATCTATCTATCTATCTATCTATCTATCATCCCCCCCTCTCTCTCTTCGTCTCTTCTATCTTCCTACTTCCAGAACTGAAGCAGCTTCTTGGATGAGAAGCAAAATGTCTTCAACGAAAAAAACATCAGTTTTTCATCACTGTAGGCTTTCATGTAGAGCAGGGATGTCAAACTCGATTTCATTGAGGGCCGCCTCAGGATTGTGTTTGACCATGGGGAGCCGGGGTGGGCGTGGTCAGCTTGACGTCACTCATGTTGGGGACGCCACAGGCTCTGCCAGTGAAAACAGGCTCCCAAGCTCCGTTTCGGCTGCGACAGCCTCCTGCAACCCTCTGCCAGCGAAAACAGAGCTCGGGAAGGCCGCACGCCGCCCTCCCGAGCTCCTTTTTCATTGGCAGAGGCAACGTGGGCTGGTCCTTCGCTGTTTCCAGGGCGGCCCTGAGAGCCAGATCTAAGCTCCCTGTGGGCCGAATCCAGAGGTGGGATTCAGCCGGTTCTCTCCGGTTCTGGCAAACCGGTAGTAGCCACTGCGGGAGGCTCCGCCCACCCGCCCAGACGTAATGCGCGAGCACTGCACAGGCATGGAAGGCCGTGCGCATGCTCAGAGCTGCGCGCGCTCACATTTGTGAACCGGTAGGGAAGGTAAGTAAATCCCACCTCTGGCCGAATTCGGCCCTCAGGCCTTGAGTTTGATACCCCTACTGTAGAGCCTTTTGTCCTGCTTGAGCGGTGGGGTTAGACTAGATGACCTCCACGGTCCTTTCCCGCTCTATTCCGACCTAATAAAAAAAAGGCCAGTCGCCTTTTGAAAAAGCACCTTTGGGGTAACCACGACCTGAATGACTGTAAACCTCCCACGGATGTTTTTCACATCTTTGGGCCTTTGCGTGTGATTTTTGTACGGTGTTAATTGCCGCGTTTTCCAAAGCGTGTGTCTTGAAGCCAAAAGGTTCCCTGGAAACCAGGAGCTGTGTATATTAGCGCCCCCCCCCCCCGATCTCCCCGTTCTCTCTCCACCCCCACCCCCACCCCACAGGAATATTTATCAGCAAACGTTCAAACAAGATTCAAAAGCAAGGCAGCCTTTGAAGTCGAAAATTTTCCCCTCGGTTCCCCCCCTCCCACCCCTCGCGCCCCTCGCTCCTTTCCTCCCCCCTCCCCGCGAGAATTATCATAGTCTCCAAAGACCGTTTTACAAATATGACAGGAGGATGTGTGACTTTGGGGGGAAATTAATTATGTATTCAGATGCAAATATTGTAAGGGGGCGGGGGGGAGAAATATGCAAATCCCTTAGTCTTGGATAAATGAGCACAAAAAAAAATAAAAAAAACACAGAAGAAAAATAGAACTCCTTGGCCCTTTTCCCCAAATTTCAAAAGAGTTTCCCCGCCCCCTCCCTCACTCTTGTCCCAGGCTGAGTCTGCCTGGTGTGACGGTCCCAAATTGGGCCAGCCGTCCCTGCCAAGACCACCCTGGCACGCCGCGCGGGCATCTTGGACAGGGAGGGCTGAGACAGCCCCACCTACTAAGGGACGGGGTGCCAGGATCGAGGGGGGGGAGAGGCATGGAAACTAGGGGAGCCCCAGCCTGGCACTACCAGAGATGGGGAGGGGGGTTTAAGGCCAACCGATCGGCCACCAGAACCGTGATGGCGCAGTGATTAGAGTGCAGTACTGAAGGCTGCTTCCGCTGACAGCCGGCTGCCAGCAGTTTGGCAGATCGAATCTCACCAGGCTCAAGG
Organism: Ptyas mucosa; assembly: GCA_012654045.1. Classification (NCBI taxonomy): domain Eukaryota; kingdom Metazoa; phylum Chordata; class Lepidosauria; order Squamata; family Colubridae; genus Ptyas; species Ptyas mucosa. The sequence continues at coordinate 279,664 of WNWU01000148.1, forward strand.
TGGACTCAGCCTTCCGTCCTTTCGAGGTCGCTAAAATGAGGAGCCAGATTGTTGGGGGCAAGAGGCTGACTCTGTAAACCGCTTAGAGAGGGCTGTAAAGCACTGTGAAGAGGTATATCAGTCTAAGTGCTATTGCTATTTCATTCCCACCCCTGAGGAACCCCTGGTGCAGGGGTGAAGTCCAGCCGGTTCTGGAGAACCGGTAGCGGAAATTTTGAGTAGTTCGGAGAACCAGCAAATACCACTTCTTCCTGGCCCCAGAGTGGGGTGGGAATGGAGATTTTGCAATATCCTTCCCCCAGGAGTGGGGAGGGAATAGGGATTTTGCAATATCCTTCTCCTGCCACGCCCACCAAGCCACGCCCACCAAGCCACATCACTCTTTTTCACTTCCATTTTCTTCCTTTTTTACTTCCATCTCCTTCCTTTTTCCTTTTTTTATTTCACCACTTGCCTCCTTCCTTCCTTCTTTCCTTCTTCTTCTTCCCTCCTTCCTCCCTCCCTCCCTTTTCACTTCCATTTCCTTCCTTTCTTCCTTTTTCACTTCCATCACCTTCTTTTTTCCTTTTTTTATTTCACTGCTTGCCTCCTTCCTTTTTTCCTTCTCCTTCTTCCTTCCTTCCTTCCTACATTCCCTCCTTCTCTCACTTCCATTTCCTTCCTTTCTTCCTTTTTCACTTCCGTTTCCTTCCTTCCTTCTCTCGCTTCCATCTCCTTCCTTTTTTCCTTTTTTTACTTCACAAGCCTCCTCCCTCCCTCCCTTTTTTCTTTCTTCCTCCCTCTTCTTCCCTGCTCTCACTTCCATTTCTTTCCTTTCTTCCTTTTTCATTCCCATTTCCTCCCTCCCTCTCCCCCTCCTTTCCTTCCCCCACTTCTATCTCATTCCTTTCTTCTTTCTCTCCCTTCCGTCTCCTTTTTTCCTTCCTTCCTTCCTTCCTTCCTTCCTTCCTTCCAAAAACAACCAAAAACCCTTGGACCCCACTTAGAAAAATCAAGGCCTTTGCAACACTTCCATGGGTCAATTGGAAAAGAGCCATCTCGCTTGCATCTACCAAAGCACTCTGCCAATACAGAATGACACCCCTCATCCTGATGTAGGAAGTTGGCAGTCACCCCTTTCCTAGAAAAATGAAATATTCTAAGAAATATTTAAAAGGCAGAATATTATACTTCCCTGGATGAGAAATGGAGAAATAGGTTTTTTTAAGGCAGGAAGCAGACTCACTCTTAATAGCTCCCACCCTCCTCAATAGCCCACAGCAGATGTCTGCACTTAAGAGATAAAGAGATAGCTAGCTCTATTCATAAGCAAATGCCCTCACCCAAGATTCAACAAAGGTAGGATTAGCCTTCAGCCATAATAGGAATTGCCCCAAACCCTCTTCATTACATCATCACCCAATACGAGTCAACCAAGCTTGGGTCTCAAAAGACAATCTACAAAGTTACCCCTGCATCAGAGGCGGGTTTCAGCAGGTTCTGACCAGTTCTGGAGAACCGGTAGCAGAAATTTTGAGTAGTTCGGAGAACCGGTAGTAAAAATTCTGACTGGCCCCGCCCCCACCTATTCTCTGCCTCCCAAGTCCCAGCTGATTGGGAGGGAATGGAGATTTTACAGTATCTGTTAGGAAATGATTATTACCTAACTTGTTGGGTTGGCAATATATAAACCCTCAATATAGCTTTAAGACTGCTGTATTGCATCGTACTGTGTCCTGATTGGTTAGCTCTGTAGCCGATCTCCTTAAGAGGGAGCTAGAAACATGGTTAGTTTCTCTTCGCTGTTCTTGCTCTCTGATATCTCTGTATGCTACTGTTTGCAAATCCAGAAGAACTGTGTATTGTGAATGACTACGACGACTGGTAAGAAGACTTTGTTATTGGATTATCCCTGGACTGTTGTTTTGCTATCTCCTGCTTTATATGTGTACTCAAGGGTTACTCTGCAAATTCCTTAATGGTATCCTTCCCCCATGAGTGGGGAGGGAATGGGGATTTTGCAGTATCCTTCCCCTGGAGTGGGTTGGGAATGGAGATTTTACAGTATCCTTCCCCCACCAAGCCACGCCCACAGAACCGGTAGTAAAAAATTTCAAAACCCACCACTACCTTGCATGGGAGTCTGCCAACCAATCAGAATACAAGCTCAAATGCAAAATCCAGGGTATAAATCTTTCTCTCTCTCTCTCACCCATGTGCTCTTTTTGCCCAGGACCTCAAAACCATGCGCTCCTGTCCACCATTAAACCATCTTTCCAAGCAGCCTCCATGTTTCCAGTGTCTTTCTTCCCCACTTGGAACTGAACCCAGATGGAGATTTGAGGCTTAGTGGCGCAGCAGACTAAAGTGCTGTTAAGTAGCACCAGCTGCCTGCAATTACTGCAAGTTCGAATCTCACCCAGCTCAAGGTCGACTCAGCCTTCCATCCTTCTGAGGTAGGTAAAATGAGGACCCAGATTGTGGGGGCAATAAAATGACTTTGTATTAAAAAAAGAACACCGCTTAGGGGGGTCCGAAAGCCCTACTAAGCAGGTATATAAAAAAAGTATGAAGGCTATTGCTTAACGCATTGTAAGCCGCCCTGAGTCTCCGGAGAAGGGCGGCATATAAATCGAACCAATAAATAAATAAATAAATAATTTCTTCCAACCCTTAGAAAGCAGCAAAGGCAATGGGGAAGCAGGAAGCAGGAAAAAAAAAAGCTTGCAAAATTGGGCGCATCCTGTAACGACTCAACCGATTTGGCGCAATGGAACACTAATACAGTCCCAATTTTCGGCCGTTAAGTCGAAAACTGTCCTGTATCTGTGCAATTTCTTGGCGCTCGGACCCTCTTCTCTTTCTCAGAGAGAGAATTTGGCATCCCAAACAATCCCTTTCCCCAAACCTCCTTTTGGACATCTGTTTTTTCCCAGGCCCCAAAAGCCACAGCGTCTGGCCAGCGCGAGAGAAAAATAGCCTGGACAGATTTGGCCCAAGAAGGACCCTCCATTATTAGAAAATCTTTCACGCGTGGTTAACGCCGGAGCCTGACCGGAAAGCAGGAGTAGGGAAGAAAGGGGGTGTGGGTGGAAGAAGGACGTTTGCCCCACCCCCCACCCCAAGAATGTAACGCAGGCAACCAGGACAAATGCCAGTCTGTTTCTAGACTCTATTTTAACGCCGGGCATGAACCTGCAAGATCCTAATCCTAGTAAACTGATCAAGGAGAGAAGCAATTTAGAATGAAGGAGGAATTTCCTGACAGTGAGAACAATTAATCAGTGGAACTACTTGCCTCCAGAAGTTGTGGGTGCTCCAACACTGGAAGATTTTAAGAAGAGGTTGGATAACCATTTGTCTGAAGTGGTGTAGGGTTTCCTGCCTGGGCAGGGGGTTGGACTAGAAGACCTCCAAGGTCCCTTCAGACTCTGCTATTCTGTTCTGTTCTGTTCTGTTCTACCCTACCCTACCCTACCCTACCCTACCCTACCCTACCCTACCCT
>WNWU01000148.1:341499-364544 GCA_012654045.1 Ptyas mucosa
TCTATTCTATTCTATTCTATTCTATTCTATTCTATTCTATTCTATTCTATTCTATTCTATTCTATTCTATTCTATTCTATTCTATTCTGTATTTGGGTAGATATATACTTTCTCTTGAGAGCAGGCAACAGAATTTCATTTTTAATGTGGGCCGGTGTGCTCGCAGAAAAAAAAAAGACAATATCCGTTATCTTATCTGCTTTTGCCACCTCCTGACAAGCAACGTCAATGGGGAACCCAGATTCGCTTAACAACCGGGTTGCTTACTTAACCGTTGGAGAGATTCACTTAACCACGGTGGCAAGAAGTCATAAAACGGGGCAAAAGTCCCTTAACCCATGTTCCCCTTAGGAAACATAAATTTGGAGCTCTGTTGGGGGTCGTACGTCGAGGACTGCCGGTATGGCCTCCCATCAGTCTTTCACATTAAACGGTAATTCAGGATATTGGTTCGAGTACCGCACCGAGAGTGTATAACACAGCGACCTGCCAATCACCCATTTGCTAATTTATGAGACCTTTTTGGCATTTGGTAGACTTGGGTGGACTCCGTTATCCCCCCGGGCAGCGTGTTGAGTGATTGGCTGTGGGATTCAGCGCATGACTCCGGAATTAGGTTAAGCTGTGTGCTACCTGGAACATGGAGAGGCCTATTTTTGAGTAAATTTACACAGGTGAGCTTGGTCAAATAGCTGGCTTTGCTGGATAACGGTTTCATTTCACCCGTTCTCTCTCCCTCCCTCTCTCTCCCCCCCCCTCTCTGTCTCTCTCTTTGCTGAAATAATCAACACTCAAAGCCGTTTGGGATCTGTCTCCGGCGTTTAATTGGAAGTGAGCAATTCCTTGCAAGGCAGGGAAGGGATTGTGTATCTGTGTGATGGCATGTGGGGAAGACCTTGAGAGAAGGAGCCAAGAGATGCTGCCTAGGGAACGGTCAAGATAAATTCAAATTCAGAGTAGAACCGGAAGGGACCTTTATTTATTTATTTTTTTATTTTTATTTGATTTATATGCCGCCCTTCTCCGGAGACTCAGGGCGGCTTACAGTGCGTTAAGCAATAGCCTTCATACTTTTGTATATTTATACAAAGTCAGCTTATTGCCCCCACAATCTGGGTCCTCATTTTACCCACCTTAGAAAGGATGGAAGGCTGAGTCAACCTTGAGCCTGGTGGGATTCGAACTTGCAGTAATTGCAAGCAGCAGATGTTAATAGATGTTAATAACAGGGTGCTTTAAACCACTGTACTACAGGCTCTGTTACCTTGGACTAGAAGACCTTGGAGGTCTTCTAGTCCAACCCCCTGCTCATGGAGGGGACCCTATCCCAATCTCTTCTTAAAGGCCTCCAGTGATGGGGCATCGACAGCTTCTGGAGGCAAGTTGTTCCACTGGTTAATTGTTCTCACTGTTAGGAAGTTTCTCCTTAATTCCAGGTTGCTTCTCTCCTTGATTTATTTATTTATTTATTTATTGGTTTGATTTATATGCCGCCCTTCTCCGGAGACTCAGGGCGGTTTACAATGCGTTAAGCAATAGCCTTCATACTTTTTGTATATACCTGCTTAGTAGGGCTTTCGGCTCCCCCCCAAGCGATGTTCTTTTTTATACAAAGTCAGCTTATTGCCCCCACAATCCGGGTCCTCATTTTACCTACCTCGGAAGGATGGAAGGCTGAGTCAACCTTGAGCCTGGTGAGATTTGAACTCGCAGTAATTGCAGGCAGCTGGCAGCTAAGTGCTCTTTAACAGCGCTTTAGTCCGCTGCTCCACCAAGGCTCCTTAATTAGTTTAGTTTTGGTTTTTTTTGTTTTTGTTTTTATTAAATTTGTATACCGCCCTCCTCCCGAAGGACTCAGGGCGATGAACAGCCACAGAATAAAACACATGGATACAAAAATTTAAAAGTAGAATAAAAGCGAATTAAATAATTTGGCTAAGACAAATTTAAAATACCCAATAATTTAAAAACAAATTAAAATTTACATTAAACAGGGGAAAAGATTTAAGGAGCCTCCTGATTAGTTTCCATCCATTGTTTCTTGTCCTGCCTTCAGGTGCTTTGGAGAATAAATTGATCCCCTCTTTTTTGTGGTGACACTTCAAATCCTGGTATACTGCTATCATGTCGTCCCACCTCCAGTCCTTCTTTTCTCTACACTGGCCAATCCCAAATCCTGCAAACGTTCTTTGTATGTTTTGGTCTCCAAGCCTTTTAATCATCTTAGTTGCTCTCCTCTGCGCTTTTTCCAAAGTCTGAACATCTTGTTTGTAATGTGGGGACCAAAAACTGGATACAGTTATTCCAGGTGTATCCTTACTAAGGCTTTATAAAGCGGAACTAATATTTCATGTGATTTGGAGTCTGTGCCTCTGTTTTTATACAACCAAGGATCGTGTTAGCTTTTGTGGTTGCTGCTGCACACGGCTGGCTCCTGTTTAAGGGATTGTCTGATTGGACTCCGAGGTCCCTCTCACAGTTACTGTTTTTGAACCGGGTTTTGCCTAATCGGATAAGAGGCAGCCTAGCCTGCAACTGCTTAATGGGTAGGTGAAAAGCTCTGAAGGAACCCTCCCTAGTCTCTTGCGCTGTAAAGGAGACGGTGGGAGATTTCTACTTTCAGACCTGCAAGATTCTCTGTTGATTGTACACTTTGGAACAAAGTCGAATTGGCTCATCTACAGGGGGTTCTTGACTTACGACCGCAAGTGAGCCCAACATTTATCTTTGTTAAGCGAAACAGAGATTAAGTGAGTTTTATGACCTTTCTTGCCACCGTTTGTTAAGTGAATCGCTGCAATTGTTAAATTAGCAACATGGTTGTTAAGGGAATCTGGCTTCCCCGTTGACTTTGTTTGTCCGAAGGTCGCAAAAGGGGATCACATGACCTCAGGACACACGACAGCCATTGTAAATAAGAGTCAGTTGCCATGTCCCTTCCAACTTGCCCTTTCCGTGGTCCTATGGTATATCTTTTCTTTTCTGCTGAAGTTGTACTGAGAGTCTTCTCCCTTACAAAGCTGGGCCCATCTCTGAGCTAGATTGGTTAAGCAGGTGGAGAGAGGCCTCTGAGGACTCCATTACCCATATCTCCCTCTGCGGATCTCCGACGGAGACACTCACCCTTCACAAGAGAGGCTCGGCTCAACGTTTTTCCTTGACTTCACGTCAACAAGGGGCTGGCAAGCTATCCGGCACAATGTTTCTTAACATTGGCGACTTTAAGATGCTTGGATTTCAACTCCTGGAATTCCGGGAGTTGAAGTTCAGGCATCTTAAAGTGCCCAAGGTTGTGAAATATTGGTCTAACAGAAACTGGGTATTGTCCCTTTAAGGACTTCCATTTTTTTCCCCAAAAGAAGGTGGAGTTTGAGATCTTCCAGAGTGGTGGATGCTAATGGAGCTCTCCGTGGTGCTGATATTTTTCCTAAACGTTTAATTCGGTACTTTTCAAGCTTGGGTACTTGAAGATGTGTGGACTTCAAGACCCAGGATTCCCAGCCACCATTTTCTAAAGATGGTTGGACTTCATGTCCCAGAATTCCCCAGCCACCATGCTTTAAAGATGACTAGACTTCAAATCCCAGAATTCTCCATCTAGCATGCTCTAAAGACGGTTGGACTTCAAATCCCAGAATTCCCCAGCCGGCATATTCTAAAAACTGTTGGAGGTCAAGTCCCAGAATTCCCCAGCCAGCATGCCTTAAGAGAGTGGAGTTCAACTCCCAGAATTCCTGAGCTAGCATGCTTTAAGATGGGTGGACTTCCAGTCCCAGAATTCCCCAGCTAGCATGCTTTAAGATGGGTGGACTTCAACCCCCAGAATTCCCCAGTCAGGATGCTTTAATATGCTGTCTGGGGAATTCTGGGAGTTGAAGTACACATGTTTTAAAGTTACTAAATTTGAGAACCCACAAAATAGATAGTCTCAGGATAACAAGGAATCAAAATTGCATCAGACGTGTGATGCCTCCAGGATCGTTGGCCTCAATGCTTCCTTCATCACGTCTCCCACCAGTTGTGCAAATTTGCACTTGAAATGCGCATACACACATGTGGGATTTTCTCTACCATGAGCTGCATTTTTGACATTTTTGCACTTTGTTTAACCCTCCTACTGAGACCATCCAGCAATGGCATCAAGTAATTTAGTGAATGTTAAATTCCTGACCTTGGCACTGAGTTCAAGAGTTCCCACGGGGTTTCGACTTGGCAGAATTCCCAACTCTTGGAATTCTTCAGGGCTCCCCCATTAATCCGTCTATTATTCCCATGAATTCCCCAAGATATTAAAAAGCGGCTTTTGATTGGAGCACTAATGGAGGGCAATCCGTCTGGCGATGTAAGGCAGTTTTTCATTTATTCCTCTTAATGTGCATTTATTTCATACAATATGACAGGGAGAGAGAGAAAGGGAGGAGAGATTGAGAGGAGAGATATAGATAAATGAGAGAAAGAGATGAGAGAGAGAGAGAGATGAGAGAAAGAGATGAGAGAGATGAGAGAGAGAGAGATGAGAGAGAGAGATGAGAGATGAGAGATGAGAGATGAGAGAGAAAGAGAGATGATGGAGGGATGGAGGGATGGATGGATGGATTAGATGGAAGGAAATGCACACACACTTCTGGTGGCAGGTAGTTCCACTGGTCAATCGTCCTCCCTTGTCAGGAAATTTCTCCTTAATTCCAGGTTGCTTCTCTTCTTGATGAGTTTCCATCTCTTGTTTCTCATCCTGCCTTCCGATGCTTTGGAAAATAAACTCAGTTAACATCCGTGGCATGGCAGCCATTCAGATGAAGCCAAACTTACTTAGCAACTGGTCTTTTCTTAGCTAGCCAGGGATGAAATTTGGGGCTCAAATTGTGCTTGTAACTCGAGGGCTTACCGGTTTTCGTCAATCGGCTGTCAGGTGCAAAGAAATCTCTGGTTTTCCTTCCCCACAACCCCCACCCCAGTCAAAAGCCATGCGTGGGACTGCTGCTCGCCTACCCACGCAGTGCGAGGAAAGTTCAGCGCGAGGAGCGTTTAGTTGCCCAGAGTAACAGGTGAATGTTTTTTGAAGTTTTTATCCTTCCACCGCCAACACGCAAAAAGGTTAGCTGAGTGCAGAGGTTTTTATGTTGTTGAGCATCGCAGGGGTTGGGTTGCGAGCTCCCTCTCCCCGTTCCACCGAGGAGAAAATAGAAATCATCTCTCCCATTTCTCCAGGGTGGAAACACATTCTTTCGCAGTGAGAACAACCCTCCGAATGGGAATGTCCCACGGGAGGAATTCTTCTGGCTGGGGAATTCTGGGAGTTGAAGTCCTCCAGGCTTAAAGTTGCCAAGGTTGAAGACTCCTGCTCTATGGGGGCCAAGAGGCCGTCAGAATTCACTGACCTTCTCTGCCCCTTTGCAACCAAACTCTGAAACAAATTGAACATGGGAAGAGTTCCTGGAGGCCATCCAAACGAACCCCCCCTCCTCCCCGAGTTTCTCTGGAGATTCTCAATCCTCCATGTCGTGGTCGTTGGAGCTTCATCCCTGGAAGCTTTCAAGAAGAGATTGGAGATCTGTCAGAAATGTTATACGGCAGTGATGGCTAACCTTTTTGCCGTCGCGTGCCAGGAGGGGGCGGTGGAGGTGGGGGGGGTCGCGTGCGCGTGTACCCACACCCATAATTCTATGTGCCCCATCCCCGAGCATGCGTGCGTGACCCCCCTCCCTCCGTTCCTGGCACGTGATGTCCCGGTAGGCCTGTTTTTCTTTCTCACCTGGCGCCAGGCCCTCTCTAGGAGTCTGGGGAGAGTGAAAACCGCCTTCCCCACTTCCCCGGAGGTCCTCCGGAGGCCAAAAACAGCACGTTTAACAACTTCCGGTGGGACTGGAAGGGCCGTTTTTTTGCTGTCCCCAGCCTCCAGGGCCTCTCTAGGAGTCTGGGGAGGGTGAAAACAGCCTCCCCAACACCATCCCGGAGGTCCTCCGGAGGCCGAAAGCACCCCGTTTGACAACTTCCAGTCCTACAAAACAGCTTGCTTGGCTGAGGAATTATGGGAGTTGAAGTCCAACTATTTTAAAACTTGCTGGCTAGGGAATTCTGGGAGTAGAAGTCCATCCATCTTAAAGCACGCTGACTGGGGAATTCTGGGAGTTGAAGTCCACCCATCTTAAAGCACGCTAGCTGGGGAATTCTGGGAGTTGAAGTCCACCCATCTTAAAGCAGGCTGGCCGGGGAATTCTGGGAGTTGAAGTCCTTGGGCCTTAAAATTCCAAGTTTGAGACATTGTGGTCCATTTCTGCCCTCAGAAGTCGATGATGCTTTTCAATCGAGGGCTGTAGGAGAGTTCAGGCTCGTAACTCTCTGGACCATTTTTCACAGTCCAGCTGTTAAACTTGGCAACCTTTACATTATACTCCTTTCCACATTTTTTCACAGCCGGTAGGTTTTCTGACCTGAGGGGGAGAGACGAGAACCCTCCCTGCCTCCCTGGCTCCTTTGTCATCTGCATCCTAAACACAAATATTTTCTCTGTCTTACCCTGGGTCCCCAGTGCTGAGAAAAACTCATTTCAGTTGGGATCTGGCTGGTAAACAGGCTTGGTTGGGAGCTGCCAATCAAATAAACCAAGCAAAATTGCCAAATTAAAATCCTTCTGCACAAAACTGTGCTAAGGCCACTTTGGGATACATTTAAAAAAACAAAACAAATAATTTTTCTCAGAATAACAGAAGAGTTGGAAGGGATCTTGGAGGTCTTCAAGTCCAGAGGTCACCAACGGGTGGTCCGTGGACCATTGGTGGTCCGCGAGAAAATTTTGGTGGTCCGCAGGAAAGATATTTGCATTTTTAATATTGCATTAAATCAGGGCTCCTCAAACTACAGCCCCTGGGACGGATACGTGCAATGAACGCTTGTGTTGCTGCAGAGAGTCTCCCCCTTCGGGGTCTTTTTGTGTGGGTCGGAGGGGGGCAGAAATTCCATCTTGGGGTCTGCTTTGGCCTCCTGGTGTGGGGCTTTGGGCGAAGGCTGGAGGGAAGGGCCACTGGTGGAGAAGAGCCAGAGAGCTTTGTTCCAGTGGGACAGCATCATGGCCTGGAACTGGCTGACCATCTCAGCCCGCTGAGCCTCCAGGCTCCAGTACCTGGCCTTTCCGCACTCCCGCAGGGCTTCCCTCTGCTTCGAAAGCCTAGGCTCCTAGTCCTCAGTGAGGTGCTTCTGCTGAGCCTCCTCGGTCAGATCCAATTTGAACTGAGCTGTTTTACCAACTCTTTCCTGTGGTGGCTGCTTAGCTCCTACAACTGCTTCCTGTTGGGGACCTAAGGAGCTCAGGCGGGCAGGCGAGGAGTGGCTGGGAAGGGGAGGGGCGAGTAGAGGCTGGCGAGGCGCCCCTCGATGTGAGTGACATTGAGTTGGCCACGCCCACCCACTCACATGACTACCTAGCCACCCTCCACCCAGCCGGTCATTAAGCAGATCATATTAATGGTCTGCGGGATTTCAAATGAGGAATTTAGTGGTCCCTGAGGTCCGAAAGATTGGGGACCCCTGTTCTAGTTCAACCCCCTGCTCAAGCTAGAGATCCTATATCACTTCAGACAAATAACAGAATAATTATTGGAGGTCTTCTAGTTTCCTCTTAAAAACCTCCAGTGATGGAGCACCCACAACTTCTGAAGGCAAGCCGTTCCACTGATTAATTGTTCTCACTGTCAGGAAGTTTCTCCTTAATTCTAGGTTGCTTCTCTCCTTGATTAGTTTCCACCTGTTGCTTCTTGTCCTGCCTTCAGGTGCTTTGGAAAATAGATTGACCCTCCCCCTCATCTTTGTAGGAGCCCCTCAAATCTTGGAAGACTGCTATCGTATCACCCCTAGTTCTTCTTTCCATCCAATTGGACATTCCCAATTCCTGCAAACCGTTCTTCGTGTGTTTTAGCCTCCAGTCCTCTCTAATCCTCTCAGTTGCTCTTCTCTGCACTCTTTCTAGAGCAGTGTTTCTCAACCTTGGTAGCTTGAAGATGGGTGGACTTCAACTCCCAGAATCCTGGGAGTTGAAGTCCACCCATCTTCAAGCTACCAAGGTTGAGAAACACTGTTCTAGAATCTCAACATCATTTTTTATAACATGGCGACCAAAACTGGATGCCATATTCCAAGTGTGGCCTTACCAAGGCATTATAAAGTGGTATTAACACTTCATGTAATCTTTTTTTTTTTAATTTGATTTATATGCCGCCCTTCTCCGGAGACTCAGGGCGGCTTACAACGCGTTAAGCAATAGCCTTCATACTTTTGTATATTTGATACAAAGTCAGCTTATTGCCCCCACAATCTGGGTCCTCATTTCACCTACCTTAGAAAGGATGGAAGGCTGAGTCAACCTTGAGCCTGCTGGGATTTGAACTTGCAGTAATTGCAGGCAGCTGATCCTAATAACAGTGAATTAGTCCACTGTGTTGAGACTCTAGAGCAGCGTTTCTCAACCTTGATAGCTTGAAGATGGGTGGACTTCAACTCCCAGAATCTTGATTCTATCCCTCTGTTGAGGCATCCTAAGATTGTGTTGGCTACCGCTGCACAGTGCTGACTGATATTTAAGTGTATTATTTTTCACCGGGTTGGGCCAAGAAGTCGTGGTGATGTCATTGGTCCTGAACCTAGCCCTAGAGGTCAAAGGAACAGATGCCGAGTCTGTCCCAGGAGATTTCCACCTGGGGAAAGAATTTGCTGGGGCTGGGAAGCTAATTTGCGGGCGAAAGCCTCTGCTGTCAGGAGGACTGTTTTGATGAGAAGCAGAGCTGGGTTGAGCCTCTCGATCCAAAGACCGACGGTCATGTAAAAAGGATGAAAATTGGACCGTGGAAAATGTTGGATCTTCTCAACCCACCAGATGCTCTGCAGAGGGGGCAGGAGCCCTTCCCAGAATCCCCCAGCCTCCATAGCAGTGGCGGGTTTCAAAAATTTGTGGGTGTGGCTTGGTGGGCGTGGCAGGGGAAGGATACTGTAAAATCTCCATTCTCTTCCCCACTCCAGGGGAAGGCTGCTGCAAAATCCCCATTTCCTCCCGATCAGCTGGGACTCGGGAGGCAGAGAATAGATGGGGGCGGGGCCAGACAGAAATTTTATTACTGGCTCTGTGGGTGTGGCTTGGTGGGCGTGGCTTGGTGGGCGTGGCAGGGGAAGGATACTGCAAAATCCCCATTTCCTCCCGATCAGCTGGGACTCGGGAGGCAGAGAATAGATGGGGGCGGGGCCATTCAGAAGTGGTACTTACCGGTTCTCTGAACTACTCAAAATTTCCGCTACCGGTTCTCCAGAACTGGTCAGAACCTGCTGAAACCCACCTCTGCTCCATAGCTGTTGCTAGGCATTCTGGGAACATATGGAGGGTGGAGGGTGAAGGAAGGTGGCCCAAAATAGTTCTAGCTTAATGACCAGTTTCTTAGTGACTATGCTTCCAGGAAGTGCTGATGGTTTCCAAAAAGTGTTGGTGGGCCTTGAGGAAGTGCTGGTGGACTTCCAAGAAGCGCTGGTGGGATTCGGCAAAAAACAACGGATGGAAACTAATCAAGGAGAGAAGCAACCTGGAATGAAGGAGAAATTTCCTAACAGGGAGGACAATTAACCAGTGGAACGGCTTGCCACCAGAAGTTGTGAGTGCTCCATCACTGGAGATTTTAAAAAAGAGATTACCAATAAAGGAGAATATTTGTAGCTCAGGGTTGAAATGAGGCATCCCTGATCACCCAAACGAGGTAACATCATCAGTGTCTCAATCTAAGAAGAGACTGGTCAGTCATTTTCTGGAAATTATAGGGTCTCCTATTTGAGCAGGTGGTTGGACTAGAAGGTCTTTTCCAACTCCTCTGTTATTTTGCTATTCTGTTATTCTGCTATTGTTACTCTATCATTCGGTTATTCAGTCATTCTACTCTTCTGTCATTCTGCTATTCTTCTATTCTGCTATTGTTATTCTGTTATTCTGTCATTCTATCGTTCTGTCATTCTGCTATTCTGTTATTCTACTGTTCTGTCATTTTGCTATTCTATCATTCTGTCATTCTGTCATTCTATCATTCTGCTGTTATTCTATTCTGCTATTGTTATTCTATCATTCTGCTATTCTGTCATTCTATTATTCTGCTATTGTTATTCTCCCATTCTGTTCTTCTGTTCTTCTGTCATTCTTTCTATCATTCTGTTCTTCTGTCATTCTTTCTATCATTCTGTTATTCTGTCATTCTGTCATTCTATCATTCTGCTATTCTGTTATTCTGCTATTCTGTTATTCTACTGTTCTGTCATTTTGCTATTCTATCATTCTGTCATTCTGTCATTCTATTCTGCTATTGTTATTATATCATTCTGCTATTCTGTCATTTTTCTATTCTGCTATTGTTATTTTGCCATTCTGCTCATTTGTTATTCTGTCATTCTTTCTATCATTCTGCTATTCTGTCATTCTGTCATTCTATCATTCTACTACTCTGTCATTCTGTCATTCTATCATTCTACTACTCTGTTATTCTATTCTGCTATTGTTATTCTATCATTCTGCTATTCTGTCATTCTACTATTCTGCTATTGTTATTCTGCCATTCTGCTCTTCTGTTCTTCTGTCATTCTTTCTATCATTCTGCTATTCTGTTATGAAAGGAGTCGTGGCTGATGGAAGTGGGGCAGCTCTTCAAAATGAGACCAAATTAAGCTGGCCGACCCTTTACAGGATGATGTCAACGTTGATGATGACGATGGTCTTTTCGTTCAGAGTTGGTCTCTGCCGGCCTCTTTCACTCCTTCCGTGCCGATCATGCAGAAAGAAACCAGCACATCCTCTTTCCAAAGAAGGAGAACATGAGATTCCTCATCTCCCAAAGCAACTGAAGAATTGGGGAGGAGAGGGGGTGGGGGCAGAGAAAGGGACCCGGAGATGGGTGGGGGGGAGGATGCAGAAGGAGCAACCTATTCAGTGGTAGAACATCCCGACTGTCACCGCTCACCGACTCCCGGTTTGCTCTGCTCCCTCTTCTCCAGCAGTCAGAACATAACTCTTTCTTTCTTTTCTGTCTTTCCTTCTTCTTCTTCTTTTTTAATCACCAGCCCCTATTCATCATTTCTGTGTTGGAGCCGTCGAGATAAAGTGGCAGTAAATTAGAAAGTGTGAAAGAGGTGACTGGGGAGCCTGTAAGCTGGAGGTTATTTTTATTAAAAAAAAAACATAAGAAGGAAAAGAAGGGGAAGGAAGGCATTTCTCCCTCCCCCTCTCTCTCCCCCTCTCCCCCTCTCTCTTTTCTTTCTCTCTCTTCCTCTTTCTTTTTTTCTCTGTCTTTCTCTTTCTCTCTCTGTCTCTCTCTGCCTCTGCCTCTCCCTCTCTGTCTTTCTTTCTGCCTCTCTCTTTCTCTCTGTTTCTCTCTCTCTTTCTCTCTGTCTTTCTCTGTCTCTCTGTCTCTCTCTCCTTCTGTCTCTCTGCCTCGCTCTTTCTTTCTCTCACTCTCACTCTTCCTCTCTCTCTCTCTGTCTCCTTCTCTCTCTGTCTCTGTCTCTCTCTTTCTCTGTCTATCTCTCTCCGTCTGTCTCTGTTTCTCTGGTTTTTTTCTCTCTCTCTCTGCTCTTGTCTCTGTCTCGCTTTCTCTGTTTCTCTCTCCCTCTTTCTCTGTCTCCCTCCCTCCCTCTATCTGTCTCTCTCCCTGCCTTGCTCTCTCTCTCTTTCTCTCTCTCTCCCTCTCTCATTCTGTCTCTCTCTTTCTTTCTCTCCCTCCTTCTCTTTCTGTCTGTCTCTCTTTTTCTCTTTCTCTGTCTATTTCTCTCTCTCTCTCTCTCTCTCTCTCTCTCTCTGTTTCTATATCTCTCTCTGCTCTTGTCTCTATTTCTCTCCCCCCCCCACCACCTCCCAGCCCTACTTCTCCAAGCGTAGCTGGCCAGGCAGGGCATTGTTCCCCATCTCTGCATCCTTTCCATCTCCGCTGCATCCCGTTGCCATGGCGATGTCTCCGTCCTTTCCTTCCTGTCTCCCTTTCCGTCCCAGCTATTGGCAGGCGGGGATCAAAAGGATTGTCTCTTCCGCAGATCCAGGCTGGCGAATTTGCAACCTTGCTCCTTGGACACCGAGCAGGGATATTGCTGTGGGTGTCCCTGCCCCTTGGCCATAAATGCTCAGGAAGGCTAGCCGTGGGGGGGGACACCCAATGCAGAGCTCTGTGGCTGATGAGAATGGGGGTCCAACCTCACCTCCCCCCCCAAAAAATCTGGAAAGCCACCAATTTGCAAGCCTTGGAAACGGGAAGCTGTTAAGGATATTGATGTTGTGTTACCAACCAGCAGAGTAACTGCACAAGGAAACGTTGCTGAGAGCAATGAATAAGAAAACTGGTTTAGCAAAAGTTTACTTTATCGTAGGAAAAAGCAGTAGCGTAGTCATAAACAAATTCCAAGTCTTTACCAAAATCAGTCCAGTAGTTACAGTAAAACAAACTCACTCTGGTTCACAAACCACGATGATAGCAGATCCATCAAACGATGATTAACAGATAGCAACTCCTTCACAATAGCAGCTTCTTCACAATAGCAGTTTCTTCACAATAGCAGTAACTGACCAGGTTACAATGCTTTGTTTAAATATACTCCCAACTAGTCATTATCCAATTACAGCATGACTCAGCAAGAACATTTACAGCTTAAAGGTACAGTATACATATATTGCCTGGACAACTGGGTAGGCCCAAACCATATCCTAACAGAAGCTAAGCCAAATGTCTGGCTTTGGAGCTTCTGTTAATGATCCCCAGAACAGTGTTTCTTAATCTTTTAAAAGATGGGTGGATTTCAAGTCCCAGAATTTCCCCATCTACAGGTAGTCCTCGACTTACGACCCCAATTCAGCCCGACATTTCTCTTGCAAAGTGAAACCCTTGTTAACTGAATTCTGCCCCCATTCGATGATCTTTCTTGCGACCGTTGTTAAGTGAATCGCCTCAGGTGTTAACTTAGTCACAGCATCGTTAAGGGAATCTGGCTTTCCCCCTTGACTCTGCTTATTTATAAGATTTGTCGTAAGAGGGGATCCCGCGACTCTAAGACACTGCAGCTGTCGTAAATATGAGCCAGCGTCTGAATTCTGATCACGGGGCCACGGGGATGCTACTACAGTCATAAGTGTGAAAAATGGTTTCAGTGCCGTTGTAACTTTGAACGGTCGCTAAATGAACTGTTGTAAGTCGAGGACTGCTTGTACTTTGGGAGCTGAAGTCCATACCTCTTAAAACATGGTGGCTAGGGAATTCTGGGACTTGAAGTCCCATTTTGATTAAAGGATAGTAGTTGGAGAATTCTGGGACTTGAAGTCCACTTTGATTAAAGGATAGTTGGAGAATTCTGGAAATTGAGGTCCACTTTGATTAAAGCATGCTAGGTGGGGAATTCTGGGACTTGAAGTCCAATTTGATTAAATCATGTTAACTAGGAATTCTGGGACTTGGTCTAGTCTGATTAAAGCATACTAACTGGGAATTCTGGAAGTCCACTTTGATTAAAAGAAAGTAACAGGAGAATTCTGGAACTTGAGGTCCACTATGATTAAAGCATGCTAGCTGGGAAATTCTGGGACTTGGAGTCCACTTTGATTAAGGATAGTTGGAGAAATCTGGGACTTGAAGTCCACTTTGATTAAAGCATGCTAGCTGGGAAATTCTGGGACTTGAAGTCCACTTTGATTAAAGGATAGTAGTTGGAGAATTCTGGGAGCTAAAGCCCACCCATCTTATAGTTCCCTAGGTCCAAAAACACTGTTCTAATAGCTAAACCTTTACGTCACAAGATCTTTTATGGAACTCCTTCAGAGGTGAAATCCAGCAGGTTCTGACAGGTTCTGGAGAACCGGTAGCGGAAATTTTGAGCAGTTCGGAGAACTGGTAGCGGAAATTTTGAGTAGTTTGGAGAACTGGCAAATACCACCTCTGGCTGGTCCCCGAGTGGGGTGGGAATGGAGATTTTGCAATATCCTTCCCCTGCCACACCCACCAAGCCATGCCACACCCACCAAGCCACGCCCACAGAACCGGTAATAAGTATTTTTGGATTTCACCACTGAACTCCTTGGTCTTCATCTCAAAGACTCCTCTCTTGGGGTTTTCTTATTCTTACTAGTTTAAATATAAGCTAAAAAAAATACACTTCAGAGACCAACTATTTTAATCTGGATCATTATTTCCTCAACGGATTTTTTTTCCAGGATCTTGACCTTTTACCACAGATTTTACTTGCAAAACTTAAATTTACAATCTTTGCAAGCTATCTTTCTTACCGCGTCACACGGTGCCCGCGGAATGTGAGATGGTGACCGTTATCCAATATTGTAAATCAGTCCCTTAAGATGACAAATTTGGTCTCCAAAACTTACAGGGGCGACAGGAAAGATTGAAATATTCGGATGTATTTCTTTAAGTGGAAAGCCTGTTCCAAACCAGTCGGCCCAGCTCGTTTTGAGTTTCGCTAAACCTGGTTTAATTTGTAATTATTTTTAAGCTGCTCAAGCTGTGTCACTAATTAGGATACTGGATGCTGTGTGAATACCTAAAATGAGTTTATTCAGTTATTCACTAACTGGGTCACAGATGTGGTATGAACTAGGGAGCGAGAAAGGAAGGCTGTGGCAACCACTTACGAAGAAAACTTGTATAAGATGGTGTATAGGTGGCATCTCCCTCCTGCCCGACTATCCGAAATGTTTCCAGGACTCTCCCCAAACTGTTAGAAATGTGGGGAGATAGGTACTTATTTTCATGTATGGTGGACTTGCCCCAAGGTAATTGAGTTTTGGAGACTTATACAGGGATGGATACTAGAAATCACTGGATATAAATTACAATTGAAACCAGAATACTATCTATTAAATATCAGGCCAGATAGGATAGGCACGGATACATGGTGTCTGATTGTATATATCACAACTGCAGCAAGAATATGTTTTGCTCAATATTGGAAGGGGAAAGACCTACCGGCTGAAGATTTGATTTTGGGAAAAAGTATTGAATATGTGGAAGCTGACAGGTTAACAAAAATTTTGAGAGATCAAAAGGATTCCGCATATTTGTCAATGTTGGGACCAATGGTATACTTGGTTGAATAATGGAATAAAAAGAAGATAAGGTTAGTGTAGCTTTTATATCTTATTTGTATATTTTGATTGAAGTTATTATATTGTGTCAAGCTCCCGTCGCGATCTGTATGTGAATAAATACTTTGTTTGTAAAGAAAGAAAGAAAGAAAATTTTTTAAAAAGGGGAAAAAAAAGAAAGGAAGGCTGTTTCAGGATCATCTGATGGAGAAATTCAGGAGGGATGTTTGAAATGGCAAGGAAGTTTAATTTTCTAAGAACACTAGAAACAACTTTGTCTGGACCATTCCAACTCGTGAATTCTTTTGAGTAGAGGATTAGGAAGACATTGTCAAGCTGAAACTGGACTAAATAAGATTGAACCTTCCTTTACGTTCTGTGAGTCTGAGATTTTACTTTTAAAAGTCTTTTTTTTTTTTTTAAACCTGATGTCTGGAGAAGAGGGATTTTTGGATGAAAAACAGGAATGTGCAGGTAAAGGATGGGTGGTACGTGGCACAATAGTTTCTGTTGGAACAGGGATCCAGGTGTTTTAATGGACAACCACTTAAGTATGAGCCAGCCGTGTGCTGCAGCAGCAGCGAAAAAACACAATCGTAGGCTGCATCAACAGAGGGATAGAATCAAGATCACATGAAATGTTGGTATCATTTTATAAGGCCTTGGTAAGACCACAATTGGAATTTTTCATCCAGTTTTGGTTATCACGATATAAAAAAAGTTGTTGAGATTCTAGGAAGGGTGCAGAGAAGAGCAACAAAGATGATGGCTAAAATATCTGAAGAACGATTGCAGGAATTCAGTTTGTCTAGTCCAGTGATGGCTAACCTTTTTGCCATCGTGTGCCAAAAGCGGGGAGAGCACGGGTGGCTCACACGCACGTGTGCCCACGCCCAAAATTCTATGCACCCCGTCCCCCCCTTTGCATGTATGCACACCCCCTTGTGCTCCCCCCACTTTTGGCACGCGATGGCCCGGTGGGCCCCTTTTTTGCTCTCTGCAGCCACTAAAGCCTTCCTAGGAGCCTGGGGAGGGCTAAAACACCTCTCCCCCACGCCCACGGAGGTCTTCCGGAGGCCAGAAATGGCCCATTTGCCAACTTCCGGTGGGCCCAGAAAGCCCGAATATCAGCTGGCCAGTGCATGCACGTGTGCCAGAGCTGAGTTCGTTGTGCCCACCGATATGGCTCCGTGTGCCACCTGTGGCCCGTGTGCCATAGGTTCGCCATCATGGGTCTAGTCTGTTGAAGAGAAGGTGACATGATAGGAGTCTTCCAATATTTGAAGGGCTGCCCCAAAGAAGAGGGAGTCAACCTATTTTCCAAAGTATCTGAAGGCAGGACAAGAAGCAATGGATGGAAATTAATCAAGGAGAGAAGCAACCTAGAACTAAGGAGAGATTTCCTGATGGTGAGAATCAGTAGAATGCAAGTGTGGGCTTCAAAAATTTTAGCAAGGGGTTCTCTCCCAGGTGCTGGGTGGGTGTGGCCATGGTGGGCGTGGTCTAGTCGGCCTCCTGCACCATGGCGGGTGTGGGTGTGGGATTTTTGTTCTCCCCAGACTCTGGAGACTTTCTTCGAGCCTCCGGGAGGGCGAAAACGGCCTCCCCAGGCTCTGGAGGCCTGTCCGAACTTCCAGTAGGCCCATTTTTTGCCCTCCCCAAGCCTCCCCACGCGCCCTGCACTTACCTGAATTCAAAACGGGCCGCGTGGGGATTCCTGGGAGGGGAGGGATGGGCGGGGCCAGCCAGGAGTGGGATTTTGGGGGTTCTCCGAACTGCAGAGAATCTTAGCTAGAGGTTCTCCCGAAGCCCTGCGAACTCCCAGCAGCCCCACCTCTGGTGGACTGGCTTTCCTTCAGAAGTGGGCGCTCCATCACTGGAGGGTTTCAGGAAGAGACTGGACACCTGTTTGTCTGGAATGTTAGAAGGTCTCCTGCTTGGGTTGGACTAGAAGACCTTCCAGGGACCCTTCCAGCTCTGCTCTTTTGTGATTTGTGTCTTTTGAACTTTTGGAAACGAATGGAACAGCTTGCCTTCAGAAGTTATATAGATGCTTCATCTCTGGAGGCTTTCAAGACGAGACTGGACGTTCGTTTTGTCTGGAATGGTGTAGAATCTCCTGCTTGAGAAAGGGGTTGGACTAGATGACCTACAAGGTCCCTTCCGACTCTGTTATTCTGTTACGATCACGTCTCATATTGTTGATGTCATCGCTTGATCACATAGTTAAATAGGAGCCTTGGTGGAGCAGCGGACTAAAGCGCTGTTAAATAGCACTTCGCTGCCAGCTGCCTGCAATTACTGCGAGTTCGAATCTCACCAGGCTCAAGGTTGACTCAGCCTTCCATCCTTCCGAGGTAGGTAAATTGAGGACCCGGATTGTGGGGGCAATAAGCTGACTTTGTATAAAAAAGAACACCACTTAGGGGGCCCCGAAAGCCCTACTAAGCAGGTATACACAAAAGTATGAAGGCTATTGCTTAACGCGTTGTAAACCGCCCTGAGTCTCCGGAGAAGGGCGGCATATAAATCGAACCAATAAATAAATAAATAAATAAATAAAATGTCCTTTCAGGTCTTCCACGCGCGGCTCATAGATTTGCTGGGTTTAACGGCATGGCCCAAAACTGAATATGCTTGGAGAGGGGTGATTTGCAGAAATGACATCTCACATTGTGGTTCCTTTTTATTTGGGAAAAAATAGCGATTTATTTTTTTTCTTCAGCAGTCCTGGAAAACATATTCCTCTTATGACGCCACCGGCTTCAGGAGGGTAACAGATGGAGAAAAATCCCCAATTAGCGTGTTTAGAAGGGTCTCCAGGCAGTTACCTCGTCTTACACAAGAAAGAAATAGATTTGCAAAAAAATTATTGTTGTTTTCACCCTCCGGAAAAACTTATCCTCATCTGGCTGGCCTTTTATGTTTTTTTTTTAAAGAATTTCAGGTCAACCTGAAGAACCGTCTGGGTCGTTAATTTATTATGTTCAATTAATCACGTTATTTGGTTTCTGGTGGTTATTGAGACTTTCCTTCCTGTTGAACAGGTTGCAGAATTCCCCGAAACCAAAGAAAAATCTGTTTTTTTGAGCAGTGTTTCTTGGCCATTTTAAGAGGTGGGGACCAGCAGGGGAATTCTGGGAGTTGAAGTCCCCACTTCTTAAAATGGCCAAAGTTGAGAAACATTGTTCTTGGAGTCAGTAGATATTCTCGGTCATCCAGGTGATGGTTGTCCCAAAGGTGCTTTTTTTCAAGAGGTAACTGGACTTTCTGGTTTTTTCTTTGAAGACGTTTCGCGTCTCATCCAAGAAGCTTCTTCAATTCTGAGAGGATTGTTGGGAATGGAAGGATTTATGCTCCTTGCAGACAAAGCTGGTCATTTGCATCCTTTTAGAGGGTCGTTGAGGCCACTTGGAGGTTTGTCTGTGTCCTCAGGGTCACCTGAGTGGTGCAAATGGGTGGGGAGACTTCTTGGAAGTATTGAAAAGATCCATGTTGTAGACTGGAGAGAGATGGTGTCGTATCCCTCTCCCTCTGTTGAGAGAAGGCTGTTCAATTTTGACACAGATGGCCTCTTTGGCCCCTCTTTCAAACCAGCGGTCCTCTCTATCCAAAATCCTGGATTTCCCCACCAATTTTGGTCGCCATGTTGTAAAAAAGATGTGGAGACTCTGGAAAGAGTGCAGAGAAGAGCAAGAAAGATGATTCGGGGACTGGAGGCTAAAACATACGAAGGACGGTTGCTGGAACTGGACATGTCTAGTCTGATGAAAAGAAGGACCGGGGAGACATGATAGCAGTCTTCCAATATCTCAGGGGTTGCCACAAAGAAGAGGGAGTCAAACTATTCTCCAAAGCACCTGAGGGCAGGACAAGAAGCAACGGGTGGAAACTAATCAAGGAGAGAAGCAATTTAGAACTAAGGAGGAATTTCCTGACAGTTGCAACAATTAATCAGTGGAACAACTTGCCTCCAGAAGTTGTGAATGCTCCAGCACTGGAAGTTTTTAAGATGTTGGATAACCATTTGTCTGAAGTGGTGTAGGGTTTCCTGCCTAAGCAGGGGGTTGGACTAGAAGACCTCCAAGGTCCCTTCCGACTCTGTTATTCTATTCTATTCTATTCTATTCTATTCTATTCTATTCTATTCTATTCTATTCTATTCTATTCTATTCTATTCTATTCTATTCTATTCCATATTCCTATTCCTATTCCATTCCATTCTATTCCATATTCTATCCCATCCCATCCCATCCCATCCCATCCCATCCCATCCCATTCTATTCCGATTCCATTCCATTCCATTCCATATTCCTATTCCTATTCCATTCCATTCTATTCCATATTCTATCCTATCCTATCCTATCCCATCCCATCCCATCCCATTCCCATTCCATTCCATTCCATTCCATATTCCTATTCCTATTCCATTCCATTCCATTCCATTCCATTCCATTCCATTCCATTTTCTATTCCATTCCATTCCATTCCATTCCATTCCATTCCATTCCATTCCATTCCATTCCATTCCATTCCATTCCATTCTATTCTATTCTATTCTATTCTCTAATTCTATTCTATTCTATTCCATATATTCTATTCTATTCTATTCTATTCTGTTCCGTTCCGTTCCGTTCCGTTCCGTTCCGTTCCGTTCCGTTCCGTTCCATTCCATTCTATTCCATTCCATTCCATTCCTATTCTATTCCATTCCATTCCATTCCATTCCTATTCTATTCCATTCTATTCCATTCCATTCCATTCCTATTCTATTCCATTCCATTCCATTCCATTCCATTCCATTCCATTCCATTCCATTCTATTCTATTCTATTCTCTTCTATTCTCTAATTCTCTTCTATTCTATTCCATATATTCTATTCTATTCTATTCTGTTCCGTTCCGTTCCGTTCCATTCCGTTCCATTCTATTTATTGAGCTTTGTTGTGCCAGGAACTGGTTATAGAACAGAATATCCAACCTCTGAGAGGTCCATTTAAAAAAATAACACGATGGCAGTTGTTACCGCTGGGCAAAATATAAACATAAAATAGAATATAAATAAATCCTTCCATTTCCCCACTATCCTGTCAGAGCTGAAAAAGCTTCTCGGAATGAGAAGCGAAACGTCTTCAAAAGAAAAAAAAAAACAAGAAAATCCAGTTGCTTCCTGAAAAAGCTTAAAATTTGGAGATTTGTGAACCAGTCGCCCAACAGGGCAAAAACGTTGATTTTTTTTTTTTTGAAACGCCGAGACGGTTATATGAAACTAGCGATATAAAAGGTTTAGAGATTGCCTTCTTTTTCAAGATTGTTAGGAGGCATGGGGGAATTTGGAAGGAGCGGTGCCTTCCTAAAAATTGGCAGGACTTTCAAAGATATTATTTCCCTCCTGTGTTCGTGAGAGGTTTTTTGTTTTTTTTCCCCCCTAGATTTTTCCACGGTTGTGGAAATGGCTTTTGTTGCTTCAGAATACATCCATGTTTTCTTCCCCGAGCAGAGCAAGGACAACTATTAATATTAATAAAGATATTAATAAGAAAAAAGGAGCAAGGCTTTATGTTTTCATCCCTTCCATCAGGTTATCGACTTGCTCAAGCGAAGAAAGAAGTAGGGGGAGGGACCTTGGAGGTCTTCTAGTCTGACCCCCTTGTCCTGGGGGCAGGAATTCACTACATGTAGTCCTCGACTTACAGCTACCATTGGGAACCAGAAAAAAAGCGGTTGTAAAGAGAGCCGTGACCGTCCCTTTTGGCTACCGTTGTTCGGCAAATCACTGCCGTTAAGCGAGTCGTGATGTCGTTAAGCGAG
This sequence comes from Ptyas mucosa, assembly GCA_012654045.1. Taxonomy (NCBI): domain Eukaryota; kingdom Metazoa; phylum Chordata; class Lepidosauria; order Squamata; family Colubridae; genus Ptyas; species Ptyas mucosa. Next base: position 362,398 of record WNWU01000148.1, read on the forward strand.
TCGTGATGTCGATAAGCGAGTCGTGATGTCGTTAAGCGAGTCATGATGTCGTTAAGCTAATCCAGCCCCCTCTGGTTGATTTTGCTGGTTGGAAGATGGCTGGGAAAGTCACGCGTGGCGATCCCGTGACGGCGGGGCATTGAACCGTCGTAAACACAGTGTCAGTTTGCCAAGCACCCGAATTTCGTCCGTGTGACAATTGAGTTTAGCTTCCAATGGTCCCTAAACAAGTGGTCATAAATTGAGGACTACCAGTACAAGTAGTCCTCGACTTACGGCCATTTGTTTCGGGACCGTTTGCAGTCACAGCAAGGCTGAAAAAGTACCACCGATGAGCGCAATTGAGCCCCAAATTATTGTCGCGATGTGAGACTTTGCTTGAGTGAATTTTGTTCCATTTTACGACCTTTCTTGGCACCATTGTTAAGCGAATCGCTGCATTGTTCTATTGTATTCTATTGTATTCTATTGTATTCTATTCTATTCTATTCTATCCTATCCTATCCTATCCTATCCTATCCTATCCTATCCTATCCTATCCTATCCTATCCTATCCTATTCTATTCTATTCTATTCTAAGGAAAAGAAGGATTAAGGGTGACACATGATAGCAGTCTTCCAATATCTCAGGGGCTGCCCCAAAGAAGAGGGGGTCAATCTATTATCCAAAGCACCTGAAGGCAGGACAAGAAGCAATGGATGGAAACTAATCAAGGAGAGAAGCAACTTAGAACTAAGGAGAAATTTCCTGACAGTGAGAACAATTAACCAGTGGAACTGCTTGCCACCAGAAGTTGTGAATGCTGTAACACTGGATGTTTTTAAGAAGAGGTTGGACAGCCATTTGTCTGAAGTGGTGTAGGGTTTGCTGCCTAAGCAGGGGGTTGGACTAGAAGATCTCCAAGGTCCCTTCCAACTCTGTTATTCTGCTATCGTGTCTCCCCTGGTCCTTCTCTGCTCTTCTCCAGCTCCTCCTGACGCTTGGTTCCAAAAAAAACAAAAAAAAAATCACTTAGTTTGGGAGTTCATGAAGTTTCTCCTGCCCTTGTTATGAGCATTTCATCTGTGACTGATTTTTAATCAGCCGGAGATTGGGTCGAGCAAAGAGGTCGGCTGCGCCCGTACGTTCCGCCTCTCGTTCGTGGCTGGAAGGAGAAACGGCTGGGGCAAATGTTCTTCTGTAGAATTTGCCTCGCTCTTTCGGGCGTTTCTCCACCGAAGCGACTTTTTAAGATGGGTGGACTTTCAGATTTCTCCAGCCGGGATTTGGGGACTTTAAACTCCCAGAATCCCCTAGGAAGGATCTGTGGATGTCATCTCCCAGAATTCCACAGCTGGGATCTGTGGACTTTAACATCAAGAATTCCCTATTATTTATCAATTTCTATCTTCTAGTATCACCTGTCTGTCTGTCTCTCTCTCTCTCTCTTCTATATATTTATCATCTATTTTTATCATCTATCTATCTATCTATCTATCTATCTATCTATCTATCTATCTCTATCTCATTATCTATCTATCTCTATCTATCTCATTATCTATCTATCTCTCTATCTTATCCATCTCATCTATTTATCTATCTATAGGGTCTATCTATCTCATCTATCTATCTATATTTCTCTATCTCTCTATCTATCTCTCTATCTGTATCTGTCTCATCTCAATCTATCTATCTCATCTCTCTCTCTCTATCTATCTATCTATCTCATTATCTATCTATCTCATCTGTCTATATCTCCTCTCTCTCTATCTATCTATCTTCCTACCCTACCCTACCCTACCCTACCCACCCACCCACCTACTATCTATCTATCTATCTATCTATCTATCTATCTATCTATCTATCTATCTATCTCTTATCCTATCCTATCCTATCCTATCCTATCCTATCCTATCCTATCCTATCCTATCCTATCCTATCCTATCCATCTATTGATATCTATATATCTATATATAGATATCTATATATCCATCTCTATATATCCACCCACCCACCCACCCTTCTATTCTATTCTATTCTATTCTATTCTATTCTATTCTATTCTATTCTATTCTATTCTATTCTATTCTATTCTATTCTATTCTATTCTATTCTATTCTATTCCATTCCATTCCATTCCATTCCATTCCATTCCATTCCATTCCAT
>WNWU01000149.1:2500-22311 GCA_012654045.1 Ptyas mucosa
ACAAAGATGTTAGATGAAGTGGAGTTTCCTTGGACTTTTGACTTCCACCCACATGAATCCGATGTAGCATCTCGGGGCACCAGGGATGAAGGCACCCATAAGACGCATCCTCACCCAAGTATGGGTGAAAACTAATAAATGGGTGGTGGAATCCAAATTTTTTTTATTACAGGTTCTGCGGCTGTGGCTTGGTGGGCGTGGTGTGGCTTGGTGGGCATGGTGGGGGAAGGATACTGCAAAATCTCCATTCCCACCCCACTTTGCTTAACGCCTTGTAAGCCGCCCTGAGTCTCCGGAGAAGGGCGGCATATAAATCAAATTAAAAAAACAAACAAACAAAAAACTTCAGGGGAAGGATACTGCAAAATCCCCATTCCCACCCCACTCCTGGGGAAAGGATACAGCAAAATCCCCATTCCCTCTCCACTCCTGGGGGAAGGACATTGCAAGATCCCCATTCCCACCCGACTGCTGGGGGAAGGATACTGCAAAATCCCCATTCCTTCTCCACTCCTGGGGGAAGGACATTGCAAGATCTCCATTCCCACCCCACACCGGGGCCAGCCAGAGATGGTATTTGCCGGTTCTCCGTACGACTCAAAATTTCTGCTACCGGTTTTGCAGAACCTGCTGGATTTCACCTCTGGTGGAAACTGATCCAGGAGAGAAGCAACTTAGAACTGAGGAGACATTTGAGAACAATGAATCAGTGGAACGACTTGCTTCCGGAAGTTGCGAACGGCTCCAACATTGGAGGCTTTTAAGAAGAGGTTGGATAAACCATTTGTCTGAAGTACTGTAGGGTTTCCTGCCTAAGCAGGGGGTTGGACTAGAAGACCTCCGAGGTCCCTTCCGACTCTGTCATTCTACTCTATTTCAAAGCCTTCAGTCTCCAGATCGCCTTCTCTGCTGGCCACCCCGACAATGTTCTATTTTGCAATTGTGGTGGCTTGCCAAGGTCTTGACTCCCTCCTAAAAATGAACCTTTTTGCTCCTTGCATTACCTTCCCTCTCGTCCGACAATAAGGATGTCCTTAAAAAACTGGCTCCACATCTTCTTTTTCTCTCTCTTGGGCAGCAGTGAGCGTGGCCCTCCTTACAGCATCTGTAATGCATCTGTTTTAATCGTGCCTCTCTTCCCCATGGCTGTTACCATGCCTCTGTCTGCGAGTTGCATAAAGCATGCATGATCCAGAGAAAACGAGGGCTTTGGAAGGCATGAGAACGGGAGAGAGGGATAAACCCACCAGTTTCTGCGTCTTTTGGGAGGGCTTGCCCCCTCAGAAGGAAGGAAATCGAAGTGACCTGCCTGCTCCTTTGGACTTCTGCAAAAAACACAGTTGTGCGTGTGGGGGTAATGATACCCCTCCCCTCCATCTCCGAGAAGCGGAGAAATCCAAATAACGAAAAGGCGGCGTTGAAATTGAGCATGTTGTTAACCATGATAAGAAATATTCAATCTTCCGCGGTTGCCGGATCCAGACATTTTTGACCGTGGCAGCCTGGAATGTAATTTTTTTTAAAGTCTCTTTCGTTGAGGAGCAGGGCTACAGGAAAAAAATTCAGCTATTCCACCTAATTTTCTTTCTTTTTTTTTTTAAGGTGATCTGGTGTCAGGTTGCAGAATTGAAAGGAAAAAGTCCTGCTTGTTTAAGGAAATCGAGGAATAATAAACTTGCATTGGTTTGTTATGCGCTTTCTCCTTCCATCATTTCAGGACAGATGTGGATATCAGCTGGGAAGAGAGCAATGGGGAGGGTGGGGAGTGAGGTTTCGGGGGTGAAATGGAAATGGCATTTTTTTCTAATGCTTTGAAAAGCCTCTCTGCCGATCAGGCAACTCAGCTGGGATCGTCAGAGAGGCTTTTAAAAAACGCTTTGAAAAGCCTCTCTTGCAAGCAGGCAACTCAGCTGGGATCGTCAGAGACTTTTCAAAGCATTTTTGTTATTTTTACCACCTCTTTGGCCGAGAGGTTGCAGAAAAAAAATGCTTCGAAAAGCCTCTGACGATCCCAGCTGAGCCCCGCGATCGTCAGAGGCTTTTTTTTTCTTTTACTTTTAAAAGCATTTTTTCGTCGGAAGAGGTGGTAGAAAAAATGCTTTTAAAAGTAAAAAAAAAAAAGCCTCTGATGATCGTGTGACTCTGCTGGATATGGTGGGGAAGGGGGGGCGTGCAGGGATTTTTGCTACCGGTTCTCCGAACCACCCGCTGTCATCGTTACCAGATCGGGCGATCCGGTCCGAACCGGGAACATTTCACCCCTGGTGAGGTTCATACAGGAATGACCCCCTCCCCAAAAGCTACAGGAATCAGGGAAACAATCGGGGGGGGGAGGGGTGGAAGCAGCAAAGAGCACTAAAAAGAATGGCAGGTCCCTGGGTTTGCTCTCCGTTGTTAAGCGAGGAATTCATTAAGGGGAGTTTGCTCCATCATACGACGTTTCTCGCCTGATTCGTTAAGTGAATCCCTGCGGTTCTTAAAATTGGTCGCTAAGTGAATCTGCCATGGGCTTGGCCTGCCAGAGAAGGTCGCCAAAGCAGATCAGGTGACTCCGGGGAACCCCACAACGGTCACAAGTGCGAGTCAGTTGCCAAGCCTCCTGAAGGTAAGTCCCATGATGATGGGGACACCGCAACGGCGAAGAACGGCGACGCATCGCTTTTTTTCAGTGCCGTTGTGACTCGAACAGTCCCTAAGTGAACCGTTGTAAGTGGAGGATTACCTGTAGGCATTCGCCAAATTACACTGTTCCTGCAGCGCTCTGGAAAACTGAATTTGAAACCTTTTTCGTTGAACGCAGCCACTGAGTGCCGAAAAGGTTGTGCAGAAATGTTGCGTGCGTGCGAGCTCGTCGGGGAACGCACTCTGGAAAAGCCGAACTTCCGGGTTCTGGCGGGCATGCACACCCAACAATCGGCTGACCGGTGCGCGTGTGCAGTTTTTGGCACTGCCGCACGGGCAAAAGACAGCTGATTGTTGCACGTGCTTGCGTGCCAGAAATCCGGAACATAAGCAGGCAAGCCCGCGCATGCCGGGGTGACATGGCATTGCGTGCCATTTTGGGCACGCGTGCCATAGGTCCGCCATCACGGGCTTAACGGGATGGGCAGGCAAGCACAACCGCCTTCCCCAGATGGTTGTTTCGGACATCATGCCCTCCAGGTTCTTTTGAGCTGTATTTAGCAATTTTGACCCTGTTTTGTTGTCCTAAGAGTAGAACTTTGAAAGTCTTCTGGCCTCGGTCTTCAGCTGTCAAATATCTCCCTTACCATCCCGAGCAAGATCTGGGATGGCTCAAGTCCCAAATCCCTGCCCCCCCCTCCTCTCTTTCCCCTCTTGGCAGGGTTTACAGGCAGAGACAGATGAGGGGACCATAAAACTGACGCTCGCCCGTCCCTAGATCAGGTTGGCCTCCTTCGGGGTCTTAAGGACAGCTGAGCTACAAAACAGCAGCGACTGCATATCCTGGTCTGTAATCCTAGAGAGGACCTGCTAAATATACCCAGGTCTCTACAGTAGATGAGGTGAGACAATCCAGCAGATATTTAAACCGGAGAGATTTTCCTTCACGAGTCGCAAAGCCCCTGGACTGAGTTGCCTGGAAGGCTGAAATCAGACCAGGCTTCGAGAGGCGTGTTTGAGCCTTCTGTGGTGGCATGTGAACCTGGTAGGTAAAGGTAAAGGTTCCCCTTGCACATATGCGCTAGTCGTTCCTGACTCTAGGGGGCGGTGCTCATTTCCATTTCAAAGCCGAAGAGCCAGCGCTGTCTGAAGGCGTCTCCGTGGTCATGTGGCTGGCATGACTCAATGCCAAAGGCGCATGGAACACTGTTCCCTTCCCACCAAAGGGTGTCCTTCTTTTTCTACTTGCGTTTTTTTACGTGCTTTCAAACTGCTAGGTTGGCAGAAGCTGGGACAAGTCACGGGAGCTCACCCCATTATGCAGCACTAGGGATTCGAACTGCTGAACTGCCGACCTTCCGATCGATAAGCTCAGCGTCTTAGCTACTGCTGGACTGATGCTCAATTAAATATGAGCCAGCCGTGTGCAGCGGCAGCCAAAAAAGCCAATGCAATCCGAAGTGGCATTAACAGAGGGATATAATCAAGATCAAGGGAGGTACTCATATCGCTCTATAAAGCCTGAGTAAGACCACGCCTAGAGTACTGCATTCAAGTTTTGGTCACCACACTATAAAAAAGATGTTGAGACTCTAGAAAGAGTGCAGAGAAGAGCAACCGGGATGATTTGGGGACTGGAGACTAAAACATACGACGAACGGTTGCAGGAACTGGGCATGGCTAGTCTAGTGAAGAGAAGGACCAGGGGAGGCAGGATAGCAGTGTTCCAGTATTTGAGGGGCTGCCACAGAGAGGAGGAAGGGGGTCAAGCTATTTTCCAAAGCACCTGACGAGGAAGAATGGATGGAAACTGATCAAGGAGAGATTCAACCTAGAAATAAGGAGAATTTTTCTGACAGTGAGAACAATCAACCCATGGAAGAGAAGTTGCCTTCAGAAGTTGTGGGAGCTTCATCCCTGGAGGCTTTCAAGAAGAGACTGGACTGCCATCGGTCAGAAATGGTGTAGGGTCTCCTAGTTTGGGCAAAGGGGTTGGACTAGATGACCTCCAAGGTCCCTTCCTCTGATAACTCTGTTGTCCTATTCTATTCTATTCTATTCTATTCTATTCTATTCTATTCTATTCTATTTCTATTCTATTCTAGGATCACGTGGCCCCAAGACACTGCAACTGTCATAAGTACATGCCAGTTGCCAGTTGAATTTTGATCACATGATTATGGGGATGCTACAGTGCGAAAAACACTCATAAGTCACTTTTTTTCAGGGGTGTTGTAACTTCAAACCATCACTAAGAAAACTGTGGGTAGAAGCCTATGTTTGAACGAGACTGAAATTGGGTTTGCTCAAACCTAGATTTGGGGTTTCCCACAGTACACCAAACCAACACGAAACGAATCACATTTGCTTCTAGTTTAATACTAATAATTAAATTAAATTAATTAATTTAATACCCTTGAATACCATTTGCCTCTCTAGGGTTTTGGGGAAAGCCTCAATTGATGGAAATAAAACGCCCAACCCAGTTTAAGCTTCTGATAGATTGTGCAACCACCCACACCTGGAGACAGCGGAACGGAACGGAACAGAATAAAATATCACAAAATATGAAACAGAACAACAGCGACAAAAGAAAGCAGGACCAATAACCATAGGCAACTTGGGCGCCATCCAAAAACATCATTTCAATACCACCGGCATTGACAAAATCCTCATCGGTCAATTGCAAAAGGCAGCTTTTACTCAGAATAGCTTAGGGACCTTTTAACGCCATCAAATCTATGTATATAAAAGCGAGAACCACTCACACCATAATCACGAAATCTCCAGAACCGTAAAGCCTACAAACTTGAAATTTGCCATGTATGTTCCTCTTGGCTTCTAGGTGCTCACTAAGAAAGGATTTTTCGAAATGACCATCAGATCATTAGTATTTCTTATATTATTATTAACACGCTCTGATGCTAATTATTTAGACGTTCTACTCCCCCTCCCAACTTGAAAATAACTCTGGAGAGAAGGGGGTAGGATAGGGGAGGCTTCTGTGGGGCAAGGCTGAGGGAGAGAAGGGACAGATTGTAACCACTCATTAATTTTCAAGCTTTAAGTGTCAATTTATCAATTGACATTGATTGATACATAGTTTCATAGTGAAGCACAGCTAGTATCCAGCTAGTATCAACCTGTCCAGAATGATGTAGGGTTTTCCTACCTGAGCAGAGCAGGGAGGGGTCGGGGGTTGGACTAGAAGACCTCCAAGGTTCCTTCCGACGCCGTTACTCTGTTAAAAGAACGTGGCTTCCAAACATCCGTCTCGGTCCTTGGGAAGGGCTCAAAAGGATGGATCAAATTGCCCAATTCGGTTCCACATCTGGATGAATAACTGGGGACGGAATCAGTGCTGATAAAAGACTTGTGTGAATCTGGGTTCTGTTTGGGGGCAAATTGCTGCTTCTCCCCATTTCAGTCAAGTTGTCTGAAATGTCCTGTTTGAGCAGGGTGGGGGCTGGACTAGAAGACCTCTAAGGTCCCTCTTTTCTGATGGGGAGTCAAAATTAGGAACCTGATTCCTGCATGGTTTTTTTTTAAAAAAAAAACATATAATAATGGCAAGACTGCAAGCATGCACGGGAGAAGGAATCCCCCCCACCCTTCTTTCTGATCCTGGCTGCACCCCAATTCTCAAACACGCGTGAAAAGCCCACCCCACTAACTTTTCAAATTCTTGCCCCATTAAGAGGCAGCGGGGACTTCAACTCCCAACATTCCCCGGACGGCGTGAAACTTTCCCCCCCCCCCCACACCATCTCCACCTCTCGTTCTTTGCTGCCCCCTCTCGGCCGCCTCGCTGTCATTGCAAGCCCAGGAGCCGAGAACGCGAAGCCAAAGAGCCAGCGGGAGAAAGGCTTTTAAACGCCGGACTCTGGTGTGCGCATGCACTTCTTTTTACACGTGATCAGCGGCGGCCTTTCCACCGGAACCGGAAGGAGAGACCTGGCCCGGGGAGGGGGGGCGTGGCCGGAAAGTGGAGTCCGGAAGCCAAGGAACCGGGTGGTTTTGCCAGCTGTTGGCTCTTTTAACCGGGGTGCTGGAAGGAGGAGAACGGCGTGAACCGCGAAGCCTCTGCGGGCTTTGAATGTTGCCCGGTGGAAGAAGTCGCAATCGGCGGTTTATAGGACGCGAGGTGACTTTGGCTGCGGGGTTCCTGAGCATGTGCAGAGTGCGGCGCCTTGATCCTCCTGGGGAGGCAGGGCTGCTGCGCCTTGATCCTCCAGCAAGGAGCTCGAGTTTGGGGCCTTGAATTGAGAGCCCTTCCTTCCCCCCCCACCCCCAGCTTTCCCACCTTGGGCTAACAACAGCCCTGCGAGGTAGGACAGTGGGGGGGGGGGAGAACCACAGCAGATTTCTCCTTAAGGGGTCTTCTTGGGTCTCCATGCCCCCCAATTCTCCTTCCCCAACTTCCTTGGTCCTCTCTGGGCTGCCCAGGTTTTATACAGGTAGTCCTCCCCCCACTTATGATCGCAGTGGAGACCAGGGTGGATAAAAATCAATTTTTTTTGATTTAAATCGGATTTTTTTTTTATTTAAATCGGATTTTTTTTCGGATTTTTATCAAATTTAAATGTTAACAAAATGCTTTTGAAGTAAAAAAAAAAATCTATCTAAAGATACTCTTCTATTTAAGATACATTAATAATTCGGTTTGTGGATGTATTACGTTTCTGATAGTGGAGTTAAAGTTCTAGGGGGGAGACGTGTTTATTAGTTTAAGGATAATTATGCTTGTCTATTGATGCTAAATCTATACCCTGTGTTCTGCTCTGGGAAGTCCGGGGGGGGGGGGGGGGAAGGGGGGGGATTTGATTGTTTGTTAAAACTTTTTATAAAACTTTTCAATAAAAAAAAAAATAATTTAGTTTATTCAGCATGAAACTGGAGCTTCGCGATGTAGCGCATGAGGCTGTATGTTCTGCAGTATTGGGACTGCCGGCGAATCAACAGCAGGTCGGAGGAGGAGCCGCTGCGGGACAGAAATGACAGTTGTTCTCTAAAAATTAGGATTCGAATCGAGTGGATTTCAATCAAGCCCTTTTTACTAGCGGTTTAAATCGTGATTTTAAATCGACTTGGATTTAAATCAAATCCACTCCTGGTGGAGACCCAACCACCAGTATGGTCGTTGAGAGAGACATTGGTGAAAATGCGGAAAGATCATTGAATCGAGAATGTCATGCCCATAACTTTTATGAAGGATTTGCCATTAGAAATATATATATATATATATATATATATATATATATATATATATATATATAAATAATATAAAACTTGTTTATTTATTAATTTACTTTATTTAAACTTATTTATCTTAATAAACTTAAACTTTATTAAGCTTATATGCTGCCCTCTCTCCCAAAGGACACAGCGATAAAAAAAACCACATAAAATTCGGTATTCGAATATAAAAACCAATAAAATCCCCTTTTAAACCCCCCCCCCTTCAGTCCAATCCGGCCAGGCCAAATAGCCATATTTTGAGGTCACGGCGGAAAGAAGCGAAGGTCAGGGATCATCCGGAGCTCCATGGGGAGCTGATTCTACAAAGTAGGCGCGCCCACAGAGAAGGCCCGCTCCCTGGGAGTCGTCGGCCGACACTGTCTGGCCGACGGGACCTCAAGGAGGCCCTCCCTGTGAGAGCGCACCAGGCGATGGGGAGCTGTCGCTGGCCACAGATGGTCCGCCAGGTAGCCCACTCCTAAGAATAGCAGTGACAGTATAAAGAAGAAAAGGGAAACACGTAGAAAAAACGAGATATACAAAAATGATCACCGTAGAAAAAACGAGATATAGAAAAATGATCCCTATGTCAGTTAATCCTTAGCTGGGTCACCTTTAGCATGAATGACGGCCTTACAACGTCTTCCCATGGAGTGAACCAAGTCTTTTAGTTCTGCAGCTGTTATGATGTGAAACCAAGATGGAATGGTGGCTTCTATTAACTGGGTTTTATTGCTGGGTTGCTTCTCACTAACCAGTTTCTTTAGTCGGCTCCATAGATTTTCAATTGTCTGGGCTATTCCCAGGCCATTCCAGCAGTGGAATAGGATTATCTTGAAACTCCAAAAAAAAAAAAAAAAGTGGTGTTATTAGCCATCAAACCTCAAAAATAGACTTTTCCCAAAAAGGTTTCTACAATTTTGGCCACTTCTGTATGTATATTATGATTATCATTATTACGATATCTATTGTTTTTTTTCCGGCCAAGCGTCTGAATTTTGATGGGGATGCTGCAACGGTCGTAAGGCTGAAAAACGGCCATAAGTCCCATTTTTCCTTGCGCCGTTGTAACTTCGAACGGTGGCTAAACGAACTAAAGTTTCTTTCCTTCTTTTACTGGTGTGGTTTCTTCTTCCTTCTTTTACAAAGGGCGACTAGCCAGACATCGAAAGAAAAGATTGCCCGCCTGCCCGTCGCCATTTCCTGAACCTCCTCGACAGCCATGGGAAACACCAGCAGCGAACGGTCCGGAGTCGAGGGCCGGGGGGGTCATAAGACCCCTCGAAGAGACAGCCCCGGGGGATCAAAGGATGGAGACAGACCCAAGATTTTGATGGACAGTCCCGAAGATGCTGACCTCTTCAATGCGGAAGAAATGAAAGTAGGTGAATTCTTGCTGGGTAAGAAATAGCCGAACGCTGAACGTTACCATCTCAAAAACCGATTTCCTCCCCCTGCCTTCCTCCGCCATCCATATCTGGGAATGACAGTAGAGCCTGCCTTGAGTCCCTTCCATCTCCTCTTTAGGAGTCCATTAACGATGCTTTTTTTCAAGAGGCCGCTGGACTTTTGTTTGAAGACATTTTGCTTCTCATCCAAGAAGCTTCTTCAGCTCTAACTTCCATTCCCCACCAGCCACTCAGAGCTGAAGAAGCTCGGATGAGAAGCGAAACGTCTTCAAAGAAAAAAACAGAAAGTTCAGTGGCCTCTTGAAAAAAAAAAGCATCGTTGATGGACCCCTAAAGAGGAGATGGAAGGGACAATTCGTTCGCTTAATTGACTCCTTGCCAAGTTTTGAAGATATCGGCCTGGCAGCTCTCCAAGCCAGATAAGGTCTGTGGCTGTAAATTCTCCCTTGAAAGACTTTGCTGGATGTGAATGAAAGGAATTCAGAGTCACTTAATAAAAAGAGGGTTTTTTTTTTTTTGTCGGGACAAGGAGTCTGCTTCGTGGTTTGGGGAAAGCCTAGGTCAGAGCACCCGTTTCCTGAAATCGGCTGTTTTTCTAGGCTCCGATGGAGAAAGACGAATTCCTGGCTTGGCAACACGATCTGGAAGTGAGCGACAAGGCTCCCACCCAGGCTCAGCCCACCGTCTTCCGTTGGACCGGCGGAGGCAAGGAAGTTTATTTATCGGGCTCCTTCAACAGCTGGAACAAACTCCCGCTTACTCGGAGGTAAACTGAGACTCCGGAAGCTTCCTGTTCCGTGGGGAAGTATCAGAATTCGTACATCAGCGCCGTTTGTTAAATCAAATGGATCTGTAGCGATGGCTAACCTTTTCTGGATCGAAGGCCCAGAGCGCGCGCACATGTGCGTGCGTGCCCCTGAATCCGCAAAATGCAATGTGCGCAGAGGCCCCGCGCATGCGGGATGAGGGACTGGCCCCAAGTCATCCAGCAAGATCGTTGTGCTTACGTCTTATTCTGTTGTGAGTCCTCCCCTGAGTCGGTTGGAATTGAATGACTGAATTTGGCCCTTAGGGCGTTAACCGGTCGTGTCTTTGCCCCCCGCTTGTCGCAGCCACAACAATTTTGTCGCGATCCTCGATCTCCCAGAAGGCGAACACCAATACAAGTTCTACGTGGACGGGCAGTGGACTCACGATCCTGCCGAGGTGAGGCGTTTTTGTTGTTGTTTTTTTAATTGGGTGGTCTGGTTCATTTTGTGCCCTGGGAATGAATGAATAAATGGATGACTTGGCGTTTGACGACTGGCCAGCTCTCCAGCTCTTCCTTAGTTAAAGTTTCTTCTTGTCATTTTGGTTGTGGGGGAAATAAAAAGCTCCTGAAAGTGCTGCCTGCCATTTATGTATCCGTAGCAATAAATCACAGGGACGCGGTGGCCCAGTGGCTAAGACACTGAGCTTCTCGATCGAAAGGTTGGCAGTTCAGCGGTTCGAATCCCAAGTGCCGTGTAACGGGGTGAGCTCCTGTGACTTGTCCCAGCTTCTGCCAACGTAGCAGTTCGAAAGCACGTTAAAAAAAAATCCAAGTAGAAAAATAGGGACCACCTTTGGTGGGAAGGGAACAGCGTTCTGTGCCCCTTTGGCATTGAGTCATGGCGGCCACATGACCACGGAGACGTCTTTGGACAGCGCTGGCTCTTCGGCTCTGAAACGGAGATGAGCACCGCCCCCTAGAGTCGGGAACGACTAGCACGTATGTGCGAGGGGAACCTTTACCTTTTCTTTTATGTACAGCTAGAGCCTATGCACCAAGAAAAATTCCTTGTGTGTCCAATCACACTTGACCAATAAGGAATTCTATTCTATTCTATTCTATTCTATTCTATTCTATTCTATTCTATTCTATTCTATTCTATTCTATTCTATTCTATTCTATCCAATCTATTAACAGAAGGAAATATAGGGCAACATTCTATTGGATCTAACAAACTTTCCTGCTGGATCTAACAAACTCTCTTCCTTAGCCTGTCGTGACCAGCCAACTAGGAACCGTCAATAACGTGATCCAAGTGAAGAAGACCGACTTCGAAGTCTTCGATGCTTTAATGGTCGATTCCCAAAAATGCTCCGACGTGTCAGGTAAGCGGCGTGTGCAAGAATCTGAAAGGGAAGTGAGGACGCCGCTTCTGTTTATCGCGAGATCTAATCTGGGTCGGTCGCTTGAAAACCAAACCAAAACCAGATTGGTTTACTCTGCCGAGCTTTCGGCCTCGTGCTGGATCCCATCCTCAGGGAACTTCTCTCTACTGGAATACGTGCTTTGGCCTCTTTTACGAGTTGTATTTATGTGGAGGCTTCCTATTGTTTGATTGGTGTGTTGATGACACCAACAGAACCTTGGCTGTGGTTTCCTTGTGCTGCCAAGTCCTCGGCTCCTAAGTGCCTCTTTCTTTTCTTGGATTTATCTATGGTTGGCCTATCGAGGGTCGAAAAACTCAATAAATTGCGTGCCGGCGGGTGTCGCACATTGGCAGTTGTGACACATATTTTGAGTGACAGGGAGCCGCAGCAGAGGGGCTAAAGAACCACATGCGGCTCCAGAGCCGCAGGTTGCTGACCCCTGGTTTATACTATGCTTTTCATCGGTTTTCCCTCCACAGTGTAGAAAAGTGCCTCCACTTCTCAGCTATCAAATTCTCCTTTATGTAGCGCAGTGTTTCCCAACCGCTCCCAGAATTCCCCACCAACTTTGAGACTTGTGGACTTCAGCTCCCAGAATTCCCCAGCCAGCCAGAATTCTGGGAATGGAAGTCCACAAGTTTTCACCCCTTCCTTGATCTAATATGCTCCTTCTTTCGTTCTCTCCAGAACTGTCGAGCTCGCCCCCCGGACCGTATCACCAGGACCCTTACATCGTCAAGCCGGAAGAGAGGTTCAAGTCGCCTCCAATCCTTCCCCCCCACCTGCTGCAAGTCATCCTGAACAAAGATACTGGGATTTCCGTAAGTAGAGAGTAAAGCAGGCCAAACTCGTAACCCTCCTTGGCCTGTCCTGTCCTTCTCCAGTTGTGTCGAGACTACAGCTCCCAGCATTCTCTGGGGCGTGAAAAAAAGGGACGCCTATGCTAAACATTTGTGGTGGGTGTGTCAGACCCTTAAGGAGGATGCCTGCTCTTCTCTTCAAGGGGCTTTAAAAACCTGAGAGGAGCCAAGTCTCGAAGATGGCTTCATAAATTGCTGCCCGTTCTCGTAACACCTCCTTTAATGCAGGCGGTCCTCGACTTACGAACCTAATTGGAACCAGAAGTACTGGGGAGGGGGGGGGGAGGAGAGGGAGAAAAAGAAATGGGTTTTGTGGTTCCCAGCGTTTTTTTAACAACCAGTTCTCTGCCCTAATGACTGGCTGGGTAGACGTGGCTAGGGATGTCATGTGACTGAGTTGGAATGAGTGACGTGGAGTTGACCACTCCCAGCCAGGTTTTATGGCTCCCGGTTTTTTCTTTTTGTTCCTGTGGGAAACGGGTTCCGAATGGCTCCTTTGAGTGTTTACGGTTGCAGACCCCTGCCCTAACCCAAAGCTCTTGGTTTTTAGTGCGATCCGGCGCTCCTTCCTGAACCCAACCACGTCATGCTCAACCACCTCTACGCCCTGTCTATCAAGGTAAGACACAGACACCCCCGGCTCCTACGGGGCCCTTCTTTTTGGTGGCTCCTCGTTCTTCTGAACGGCTCCCTTGTCCTCTCTTTAGGACGGCGTGATGGTGCTGAGCGCCACCCACCGTTACAAGAAGAAATACGTCACCACGTTGCTGTACAAGCCCATATGAAAGAGGGCAGGGAAAGCGGACTCGTCCGAGAGAGAGAGAGGAATTGCCATCACAAATCACCCCAGCCCCATCCTTGCTGTTAAAAAACCGTCCCCCCCCGTCGTCATCGTCGTCCCAAGAGAGAATGGATCCCGTTTGGTTGAACTTGGTTGCCTTGCTTTCTCCTCGCCCGCAGCTTTGGATCCAGATTTAGCAGCTCTGGGTTTTTTTTGTCTCGTCGAGCGCGAAGCTTGCCTGCGAGAAACACGAAGGACATCCAAATGGCGCAGGCCCAATTAATATTGAAAATCCAATTCTTCAACACTTCCTAACCCCAAAAAGCCAGAGGATGGTTTTTTTTTTTTTTTAAACAGCCAAAAAGGGGACGAGGGCGGTCTCGAAATCAATTTGTTTCTGGAAAATGACTTCATCCTACACTGTAGCGTCACCGTAGGGCCAAACCTGCTTTTGTTTTTAATTTTAAAAAAGATAGTTTGCAGTTCATGATCACAGCAGCAATAAGGACCAAAGAAGGAGAGGAAGTAGCCCCACCCCTTTCTCTCTCATTGGGCCGGGGAAAGTCAGCCGCCTCGGTGCTTTCGACGGTTGGGTGGATCCTCGGCTGTCCCAACAGCTTTATTCCTCGGGATGATCAACTCAAAAAGGGCAGCCTCCACAGCCAGTATTTTAGGTCCGCCGGTCTTATAACTTTGGTATTTACCCTGTTCGGAAAAGGGGGTTTTAATAAATAAAGGCACCGTGGGGGAAAAAAAAAAAGAGATTGCGCCTTTACTCCTTCTGCCTGCCTCCAAAATTCAAACGTTTTTCGAAGTGTTTTTATTGCTCACGTTGAGAGATTTGGGTGTTTTTGAAAGTAGAGCTAAGACCAGGGGTCGGCAATCTTAAACACTCAAAAGACCTGTTTCCCCACAGAAAAGAAAACACCGGGAGCCACAAAACCCTTCCCGTGCCTGACTATTTCCTGAGCGGCCACAAAACTAGCATATGTAGTTGAATTAAAGATTCTGTTTTCTTCTGAAACTTTTCTTGGATTTATCCATGGTTGGCCTACCGGGGGTTGAAAAGCTCAATAAATTGCGTGCCGGCGGGTGACGCATATTTTGAGTGACGGAGCTGCAGCAGAGGGATGAAAGAGCCGCATGCGGCTCCAGAGCCGCAGGTTGCTGACCCCTGAGCTAAGAGAAAAGATGTGGGGGAGAGCTACTTCCCTAATCCGTGGGGCTGTGCAAACCCATCTTCCCTCCTGTACGAAAGGAAAGGAGGTTTGGCTAGTTTTCTAAGCCGGGGAATTTAGGCTGCAAGGAAACATGGGAATTGCTAGGGTGGAATTTCAAAGGGCAGAAGGTGAAGTGAAGAAAAGGAAAAGGACTGGGATAATGGCCAACGAAAACCTTCGCTTCGTCACGATTTTGTGCTTCGAGGGGAAATAATAATAATAATACAGGAAGTCCTCGGCTTACGACCACAATGGAGCCCAAAAAGTTTTGCTGCTAAGCGAGACATTGGTGGAGTGAATTTTGCTTTACTTTACCAACTTTCCTGCCAGTCGTTAAGGGAATCATTGCCGTCGTTAAATGAGTAACCCAGGTGTTAACTGAATCTGGCTTCCCCTTTGACTGCTTGTCGGGAAGGTCACAAAAGAGGATCATGTGTCCTCGGGACACTGCGACCGTCATAAATGGCGAGTCGGTTGCCTAGCGTCTGAATTTTGCTCACGTGACCATGAGGATGCTGCAACGGACGTAAAGTGTGGAAAAACGGTCCTAACGGTCAGTGCCGTTGTAACTTCGGTCACTAACTGAACCGTCGTTAAGTCGAGGACTACCTGTAATGGAAACACGGGCAGGACACGTTTTGAGGAACAGATGACAAACCTCAGCGACAGAACGAAACCACGAATTCTTTCCATAAGTGTATTTTGGTTCTTTTCTGCGCACATCAAAAGAAAAATAAGGAACATTTTGGAAACAAGCTTTGCCGTTCAATTTATACATTCAAGATTAGGCACAACAGAAGTCAAAAAGCAGGAGTTCGGGTTTTTTTAACGCAGAGAGCATCGCTATGAGCTGGATGTCAATCCAAAAGGGGTGTGTGTATGTGTGAGTGTCCTTACTGGTTTACCTGCCCAAACACGTGGTTAGGTACACAATGCGAAAGGAGCCATTTGAGGCGAGGACTCCTTGAAGCTGACTTGCTTGCATTTAAACCGGCCGTTTCTCAATTTTGGCAGCTTTTAAGATGCGTGGACTTCAACTCCCAGAATTCCCCCAACCAGCCTTGGGAGAATTCTGGGAGTTGAGATCCACCCACGATGGATGGATGGATGGGTGTGGGGGGGAGAATTCTGGGAGTTGAAGTCCACGCATCTTGGAAGTTGCTACGGTCGAAAAACTCCTGGATGAGAGAGACAGACAGACAGACACATAAAGACGCGCTCCCTGTAGAAGTAGTTCCGTCGGACCCTGTATAAACTAGCTTTCTTTTTAAAAAAATAGAGCTATTTACATGAGAAGCTGAGCGTTTCGTCCCCTCGCCAAGCGTGACTTTTTCCCGAGGTGTACATCCTGAATTGTTTTGAGGTTTGGGGGGGGGGGGGTGGAACCAAAAAAATAAATAAATTGAAGCACCAGATAGGACAAGGGGAACGTCGGGGAACGGTGTGGCCTCGCTGCCAGAGCTTGTTTGGCTGGCTGGGAGAGAAGATAAATTGGAGATTTCAAATCAAAAGGGCTGCGTCATCGTGGAGCTTGCCAATAGGCTGCAGGATTGCCAATCCCGCTGTAACGGAGAAGGTAGCAACAAAAACCTGTGGCTGAACCCTCGCTGAGCAACTTTAGAGAAACGACAACAAGGTAAAGGTTCCCCTCGCACATCTGTGCTAGTCGTTCCCGACTCTAGGGGGCAGTGCTCATCTCCGTTTCGAAGCCGAAGAGCCAGCGCTGTCGGACGACGTCTCCGTGGTCATGTGGCCGGCAGGACTCAACGTCAAAGGCGCACGGAACGCTGTTCCCTTCCCTCCAAAGGGGGTCCCTATTTTTTCTACTTGCATTTTTATGTGCTTTCGAACCGCTAGGTTGGCAGAAGCTGGGACAAGTCACGGGAGCTCACCCCGTCACGCGGCGCTACGGATTCGAACCGCTGGAACTGCCGATCTTTCGATCGACAAGATCGGCGTCTTAGCCACTGAGCTACCGCGTCCCAATTCAGTTGTCAGGGAGTGAAAATTACAAGAGGGAATGGGGTCGACGCTTGTCGGAGAAATTACGGAGGGATTTCCTGACAGAAGAATGAAGCCAGTGGAACGGCTTGCCTCCAGAAGTTAAGGGTGCTCCCTCACGAGGTTTTTAAGAAGAGATCGGACAGCCATTTGCCCAGGGTTTTTTTTTTTTAAAGTTAAAATGAGGGCAACTGGACCAAAGTATATTTTTGGCCGTTGGCCTATTTGTCCAGCTTGGTATAAAGATTCCGGCTTTGGGTAGGGGGTTGGACTAGAAGACCTCCGAGGTGCCTTCCAATTTCACGATTCTATGAAATTATTAACAATTCAACGCTTTTTTTTTTTTTTTTTAAAGGCAGTGGGTGACGTAGGAAGACTCTAGGATAAGTTTGAAAAAAGAAAAGATTCCAGCCGGAAGGAAAAAGCCCATCGCACCCGTGCCAGGCAAGAGAGTGAAATGTCTTTTATTTCGTTTATTCTGTCGACAAGAAGTTCCATAACTTTTCAAGGGAGGGGTGCGAGCTATTCCTTTTCCCTGGTCTGTGATAATAAAAAAAGGCGATTTCAAAGGCTACTCCGATCTGGTGGTCACACCTTAAAAGCCTTCGTCTATGTTCTTACCAAGCTGTGGCTTGCCATGAGAAGGGAGGGCAATTTGCTGGCGGGAACCTGCCAGATTAAAGGGGTGGGGGAGGGGGACGGCTTCGGGGTAGAGCCGGGAGACCCTTTTCCAAAATTTTCAAAGGTCTAGTGGTTGAGGGAGACCAAAAGAACAAAAAAAAACCAAAAAAAAAAAAAAAAACCCCCCCAAAAAAAAATCAACCCAAAAAAAAAAAAAAAACCTCCACGCTTTTACAATAAAAAAGTAGAAACGGATTTGATTCCTCTTTTTTTTTTTCCTTTTTTACGAATATAAAGTTTCTTGTAAATATGTACAGTGTTCGGAAGCTATTCTATAGCAGGAAGCATTTTCACAAACAAGACACGCGATATACACTTTCGAGGACTCGAGAAGCCGAGTTTTCAGATAATGAGGGATTATCATTATTTAAGTAGTAGTAATAGTAGTAGTATTAATCAGGAGGAGTGTTGGTTTTTTTTCTTTCCTCTTGAGATGCAAAGGCCTTAAAAGAGCTCTCGGGACCTCCAGAGGTGGAAATCCTGGCACGCTTCCTGAAAAACCCGCCGGAGAATGCAAATTGTCCTGACCCTGTTTCTCCACAGCAGGCGCCCCCCCCAAACCCGAAGGGCACCGATGAAGCGGGAGAGATGGGGGGGGAACCCTCTCCGTAGGGCGGCACTGGGAAGGGGATGGTGGTGCCCAAAGGAACCGGCGGAGGCAGGTAGATTTGCTCTGGCCAGCTGGGAGCAAAAAAAAACTAGAGAGCAAAAGAAAGTTACGGCTCGCAACGGTGTGTCGGAGCTGAGCGGGAGCCGAGAATGAGAAGCGAGACGGGGCTGCGGTGGCAGAAGGAAGAGCCACAGTTGGTTTGTCGCCCGCATCCTTTTCCCAAAGCGAGGAGGGGGCTGGCTCTCCTCTGGATGGCACAGAGGCGCCCCCCCTCCCCTCTGTTTCTGTGACTTTCCTCGCTCCTTTTGGCCATGGTTTTCCTGCTCTTTCTTTCCCGCTGATCCTGGAGTGGGGGAAAGGCAGCGTCTCCTCCGCTGGGCCGTTGGCCGGCATCTCGTTCGGCGGGTGGGCCTGATGATCCTGTGCCACCTTCAGGGGGGGGTGGAAGGGATCCGCCCTGCCTCGGTGGGCTCCGTTGCAGCAGTGGTCTCGAGAACCGTCCCACTTCCTCCTTCGGTGCCAGTTTCTCTTCTCCCCCCCTCCCCCCTCCCCCAGGTCCACAAGGGATGGTTCTCGGTTGCAGCGTCGTCTCGAAGGAAAAAGGCTTCGGTATTCGGAACACGGGAAAATTACGAGCTATACAATATCGAGCAAAGCAACTGAAAAAGGAGGCTGCGGTCAAGATGACGGCGGCGCAGGAAGCATGCGGGGAAATCGCCATGCGGGAAGCCTGTGGAGAGGGCGGAGGCCTAGCTCTGTGCGTTTATGTGTGTGTCTGTGTGTAAACAGGGCAGTTGAGACCCCCTCCCCGGGAGACTCTGGATGCAGAGGGCGAGAGACCAAGTGGGCAGGTTTCATCGATGGCAGGGGATGTCTGGGGTGGGAATAGTTAGAAATGACATTTCTTTTCCCTGCAATCCGGCAGAACCACGAGCGCTGCCCCGACAGCTACGTTTTCTTTGCGTGGTGTTCGATTTGGATTTGGAACGGTCAAATCCCCCCCCCCAACCCCAAAAAATATCTACATATCTATATATTCTGGGAAGCGAATGATTCACTCCGTTGCCTGAGAGATTTCGCTAGAGCTCTGCAGCGGAAGAGAATTGGACACCGGGGAGCAGACAGACACCGCGGATCGTTGCTGGTTATACAAGGCTCCTCCCCAACCCCTCCCCCCCCGGAAATAAACGGACAGCCACATTTTCGTTTTGGTTTTCTCAAGTCTTGGGGCAAAAAGCCCCATCCCCATCGGATGATCGACGGGTAAGAGCGAAATAGAAAAACCGAGGAACCGCTTTGAAAGGAGCAGTTAATACAAAGTGACCCTTCCCCGCCAGCCCTCTCCCCCAAGGGACTGGGATTTGGGGAGGGGGGCGGGTAGAAAGAAAGAAAATGGGACCGGAAGGGGAAAAATCCTACTGAAACGCAAGGCGATCCTCGCCATAACTTCAATCCTTCTGGATTGAATGTCGTTGCCGGAAAGAATTTGAGCCCAGTGGGGTGACTTAGGGGGCGGGCGGAGTGGATTGGGTGGTGCACCTAATTCTGGATATATTTTGTGTTCTTCTCCTTGGAGTTTGGGGTCGGAGGGTGGAGGCTTGTGACGTTTATACTGAAGATTGATCCCAGACCTGTTGAGAAGGCAAAAAAAAAAAAAAAAAGGCACATTAAAATCAAGAAGGGGGACCCCGTTTGCAAATGTCCAGAATTAATGACTGGATCTCACAGGTCTCTCTCTCTCTCTCTCTCTCTCCATCTCTCTTCTTTCAAGAGATGAGATTTCTTCAATTCACTCAACCTTCTGGGAACCTAAGAGCATCTCAGGAAGAGTTCGAAACATCACCTTTTAAAACAGGGTTTCCTCAAACTCGGCTATTTTTAAGATGTTGAATAACAGAATAACCGAATTGGAAGGGACCTCGAAGGTCTAAACCCGTGATGGCGAACCTCTGGCACATGTGCCCAAAGCGGCACGCGAAGCCAGGTCGCCTTGGCCCGCGTGGACTTGTCTGTTTGTCTTCCGGGCTTCTGCCATGCATGTGTGCTGTCCTTTGTGCCCTTGTGAGAGTGAGGGATTGGCCCAAAGTCCCCCCAGCTGACTTTCAGGATTAAGGCGGGATTAGAATTCACTGCCTCCTGGTGATTGGCCCAAAGTTACCCAGAAGGCTTTCATGCCTAAGGCGGGACTAGAACTCACAGACGTCTGGTGAT
>WNWU01000149.1:25213-45534 GCA_012654045.1 Ptyas mucosa
GTATTGCAGGCTAACTCTGCCAACTGCCAGGAGTTCAATTATGACTGGCTCAAGGTTGACTCAACCATCCTTCCTTCCTTCCTTCCTTCCTTCCTTCCTTCCTTTCTTCCTTCCTTCCTGTGCAGTAGTTACAAAGCAGTATTGCTGCCTAACTCTGCCAACTGCCAGGAGTTCAATCCTGACTGGCTCAGGGTTGACTCAGCCTTCCGTCCTTCCGAGGTGGGTAAAATGAGGACCCAGATTGTTGGGGGCAAGAGGCCGACTCTGTTAACTGCTTAGAGAGGTCTGGAAAGCACTATAAAGCAGTCTATAAGTTTAAGTGCTCTTCCTCTTCAACTTTGCTACCTCCTTGGCCTCTTGGGCTGACTCTCCACTCCCTTCTCTGTGTCTCCATCCCCACAAAACCCCGCTGTCTTTTTCGGCTGACCAAACTTTCTTTTTTTTAATATAATTTTTAAAATTTTTTTTATTTTGGTACAGATAATCCATCTTCCATTAAACAGCGTGTCGTCTGAGTATAAATGTCTGTGCAATAGCAGTTAAAATTTACAATCATATTCATTGTTTAATCTACTCTTAGCTTAATACCAATACATTAAATATCTAATGCTTTGCATCCTCTTCTTAATTTGCTTCACTCTATTAACTCTATGAACTATTTTCTACATTTTAATCGTCTACTTTTATTTCTAATTCTTACACTTGTCCTCTAGCCATCGATAAAATGTTCCCCACGTTGCATAATAACCAGTTTGTTCTTTAACTGCCAGTGTTCTTTGCTCTTTAACTGCCAGTGTTAATCTATTCATTTCTGCACATTCTAATATTTTCCTTGTCATACTCTCCTCTGTGGGAATCTCTTCACTGTTCCAGTTTTGTGCAAATACCCGAATCGGAGGAGAGGGATGCCCTACCTTCGTCACTCCCTCCACTGCCTTTCAAAGCAGGGATTCCTACCTTCCAGGGTGTACTGCTTCATCTCGATTTCGTAAAACTTATTGGTCCCGATGATGATGCTGTAATTGGTGAAATGGATACAGCTGCACGGCTCCGAGGTTTCGATCTCCTGCGAGAGCAAAAACAACGAAACGCGCAAGCTCGGTCGGCAAACGTTCTCCCTTCATCGATAACAACCTGCCTAGCTGAAGGTCTTCTCCAGAACTTGCCTGGGTGAGGTCACACAACGCAACTGAGGTCTAAAGCAGGGGCCTCCAACCTTGGCAACTTTAAGACTTGTGGACTTCAACTCCCAGTATTCTGGGAGTTGAAGTCCACAAGTCTTAAAGTTGCCAAGGTTGGAGACCCCTGGTCTAAAGCCTGTAGGACAGGGATTTCCAGACTTGGTGACTTTGAGATATGTGGACTACAACTCCCAGGATTCCCCAGCCAGCATAGTCTGCCTGTGGAATACTGGGAGTTGAAATCCGCAAGTCTTAAAGTTGCCATGTTTGAGGACTCCTGCTGTAGGATCTCACTTCTACTCATTTCACAGTGATCGAAGGCTCCATCATTGATAATGCCTTGGTAAGGCCACACTTGGAATATTGCATCCAGTTTTGGTCGCCACGATGTAAAAAAAGATGTGGAGACTTTAGAAAGAGTGCAGAGAAGAGCCACAAAGATGATTATGGGACTGGAGGCTAAAACATATGAAGAACGGTTGCAGGAACTGGGGATGTCTAGTTTAATGAAAAGGAGGACTAGGGGAGACATGATAGCAGTCTTCCAATATCTCAGGGGCTGCCCCAAAGAAGAGGGAGTCAAGCTATTCTCCAAAGCACCTGAGGGCAGGACAAGAAGCAAATGTGTGGAAACTAATCAAGACACCTAGAACTAAGTAGGAATTTCCTGACAGTTAGAACAATTAACCAGTGGAACAACTTGCCACCAGAAGTTGCGAATGCTCCAACACTGGAAGTTTTTAAGATGATGTTGGATAACCATTTGTCTGAAGTGGTGTAGGGTTTGCAGCAGGAAAACTCTGTCTTCGCTGGTAGAGGATTGCAAGAGGCCGCCGCAGCCGAAAATGGAGCTCGGGAGCTCGTTTTCGCTGGCAAAGTGCTCGGGCCACCACAGGCGCCCATGACACGAGTCATGTCGAGCTGGCCACGCCCACGCTGGCCACGCCCAAGCCAGCCCCGTGAGGCCAAATAGAACCCTGATGCAACCCTCAATGGAATCAGAGTTTGACACCCCTGCTCTAGAGCCAGCAGATTATGGAGTCATGTTAGGACACAACCCTAACTAAGGGATTATAATGTAGGCACTCATGCTGCAGGCAGGTTAAAGAGAAGGACGGTGGGCAGACGTGGTCCAATTCGATTGATCTGACGGAGGTGCCACCAGGCTTTCACCGGAGACATTGTTAGGGGTCCGTGGACCCGGAAGACACTTTACCTTCCTGATGCAGTACTTGCTGAGGCTCTCGTTGTAACGCAACACCACGACTTTGCTGGGCATGGCCGCACAGATGCACAACCCGTTGTCGATCTGCAAAGGAATCCAACAGAAGCCCCATTTGGGAAAGAGGCTGGCAATACCGGGGATCGGATTCAATCAATAGGAGGCCACACACCTAAATAACAGTCATTTGCTTACACGGAATGGAAGTTTAAGTCAGGGTCTTTGAGGGTCGGGCTTGCTTGCTTGCTTAACCTCACATTAGGGAGATACAGGTAGTCCTCGACTTACAACAGTTCATTTAGTGACTGTTCGAAGTTACAACGGCCCTGAAAAAAGTGACTTGGGACCTTTTTTTCACACTTAAGACTGTTTTTGTGCCTGCTCATCCAACAATCTTAGTTGCTGGCTGTTTTTGTGCCTGCTCGTCCAACAATCTTAGTAGCTGGCTGTTTTTGTGCCTGCTCGTCCAACAATCTTAATAGTTGGCTGTTTTTGTGCCTGCTCGTCCAACAATCTTAATAGCTGGCTGTTTTTGTGCCTGCTCGTCCAATAATCTTAGTAGCTGGCTGTTTTTGTGCCTGCTCGTCCAATAATCTTAGTTGCTGGCTGTTTTTGTCCCTGCTCGTCCAATAATCTTAGTAGAAAAACAGCCAGGGAAGTGACCAAAGCCTAGGAAACAGGGCCCTCATTGGTCAACAGGCATGTTGATTTACCACCAGCCTATCAAGTACTTAGGAGGCGGGGGCTTGGCAGCACAAGCAAACGACAGTCGATGACTTAAAAGCCGGCCATCAACACACTCCAATCAGCATCTAAAAAGCCACATACAACAGGAACCATATATATATGTACCACACACAGAACAGCACACACTCTGCTAGAGAGAAATTCCCTGAGGGTGGGCTCCAGCACGAGTCCGAAAGCTTGGAAGACGAAATCTCTGGTCCCGGCGACCGGCCCAGATTGGACCTTGCAACATTATCTTGGGACACGTGGTTTTCGCCTTCATTCATGTCCACAGATTATTCTGCAAATGACTGAGAACTTGGAGTATCTTACCTTGCCAGCCGCAAAAAGATGGCATCCTTTCACGGCCTCAAAAATATTGGGCGAGACATCAGGTTGAGCCGGGAGGTGGGACTGAGCGAGGGACTGCTTCACTTTTTTCACATCCACAAGGCACAACGCCCTTTCGTCCCCTGGGGAAACCATGCCACGGGAGAGACAGAATTCCTTTATTGGCCGAAGTGTGATTGGAGACACCAGGGATGTGTCCCCGGTGCTTAAGCTCTCAGTGTACATAGAAGCCACAAGTGGTAAATCAGGGTCGTAATCATAAAGTACCATCGTCATAAATCGTAACCTACAGCATGCAGTGACGGTTGTAGGATACTAAATACGCAAACAAGATAAATCGTAATAGGATCCTAAATTAAGGGCAACCTACATAAATCATGAGATGCAAACAACCCAGTTATAGTCATAAGAACGCTAAGGAAATAGGAAAGATGAGAAGGATAATTAGGTGGTTTGACATCCTAGAGCAGGGGCTGTCAAATTCCTGACCCGTGGGCCAGATGCGTTATGCACTGGCCACGCCCGGTTTAGCGAAGGGGAGGGGGGAAAGTCCCGATACGTCACGTGCCGCTGCCGTGACTTTGACGCCCCTGTCCTAGAGCGTAGACAATGTTGTGGGAATTAGCTGTTTAGCAGAGGGATGGCATGGTGGAAAAACTGTCTTTGTGTCTGGTTGTTTTGGCATGCAATCCCTAGACTAGAGCATAAACAGCAGACAAGGGACTCAATTCCTTGGTGGCTACGTAGGAATTCTAGGCTGATCCCTCTTTTCACTCCACCCTAGGTTCTGCCACTCCTTCCCCTATACACAGAGGACGACATCGAATCCTCCGAGGGCAACAAAACACACACCTATGAAATAATTGCCTGGAAATGCTGGGGAGCCAACGGACATGAGTCCCAGGAGCCAGCGTTTTCAAAAGCAAGTTTCTAGCCCTCGTGGTTCGGATAGATCTGAAAGCAGGTGCGTAGATTCAAAAGCTCTCGCGGGCTGACCCTGATTTCAAGCGGCAAGGAGTGGGTGTGTGGGGGGGGCGCGAGCAGAGAGGTATTTTCTTGCGAGTCTTGCGTTGAAAGCGAAGGCATCCTTATGGACTTCCTTACCTGCGATTATAAGCAGTTTCTCCAGATCCTTGATGAGGTGGATTTGAAAGACAGCACCAATCCCGGGGACGTGGGTTAAGGAATTCTTTAGCACATTCAGGGCGTAAAGTCCTTCCTCGGCGCCCACCAGGACCACCTGTCCCAACAGGATTGACACATCCATGCATCAACCAAAGGCATAGAAAAGAGGCTAAAAGGTCAACGCAAAACGTTTTGACCCAACAAGGAAATCGGACAATTTTGACAAAGGCTACAGGTAGACACCTTGACTTACGGTACAGCCATCCATTGAGTGACCTAAGTTACAACGGCACTGAAAAAAGTCACTGGTGACTTTTTACTAATTTAACAACGGCACGGATTCGCTTGGGCAAGAAAAGTCGTAAAATGGGTCAAAACACTCGAAACAAATGTCTCGCTTAACAGAAATTTTCGGCTCCATTGTAGTCGCGACTTGAGGACTCTGTACTTAAAATCCGAGTCCATTTTAATGTTAAGTATTTATTGTTTTGACGTTTTTCTTATCTTTAGTTGCTTGGAAATCTAGCAATAGCACTTAGACTTATAGACAGCTTCACGGTGCTTTTACAGCCCTCTCTAAGCGGTTTACAGAGTTGGCCTCTTGCCCCCAAACAATCGGGGTCCTCATTTTACCCACCTTGGAAGGACGGAAGACCTTGAGCCTGGTGAGATTCGAACTGCCAAATTGCAGGCAGTTGGCAGTCAGCAGAAGTAGCCTGCAGTACTGCACTCTAACCACTACGCCACCGAGGCTCTTCTAGACCCGCCTGTTGGCCAGATGAGCAGCGGACAATTTTAATAACCTGTTTCCCCAAAAATACGACCCAACCGGAAAATAAGTGCTAGCATGATTTTTCAGGATGCTCGTAATATAAACCGTACCGCCCAAAATAAGCCCCAGTTAAGATCATCAACCAGACGGAGGCGTTAAGTGCTGTATTTTCCCAAAAATAAGACTTAAACAGAAAATAAACCCTAATGCGTCTTTTGGAGTGAAAATTAATATAAGACCTGGTCTTATTTTCGGGGAAACGCGGTACATAAATACATTTACCAGTTATTCAAAACTTAAATGGTCTCTGTTCAGGAGTCACAAAAGTTGCCGCAGGCTTTAAGGTGAGCTGAAGCCGGAGACCCCTTACCTGGTCGCTGAAGGGTAAAGTGCAGTTGATATCCAAACGGTCTTCGCCTTCCAGCTTCAGGAGAGAATTTCCAAGGAGTTTCTGCGCAGGAAGGGAGGAGGGGAAGAGGTGGATGAAAGAGATCACTTCAGAGACTGGCCATAATTACAATAATAATTCTCGATTTACAATCGTAGCGACTGCCTGAAGTGATCACAGCACTGGAAAAACGGTCCGGTAGCTTACAATAATAAAACACTAATCTCTACCCCTGTGGTGACAACAATCAATCAGATAAGCCACTTGATGGGCTCCATCCCACTCTGGGTTCCCCAGGCCCGTTGGCAAATCTTGTGAATCACAGGATCTTGTGAAAGGATAGAATAGCAAAAGCACTTAGACTTAAATACTGCTTCACAGTGTTTTCCAGCCCTCTCTAAGCGGTTTACAGAGTCAGCATCTTGCCCCCCAACAATCTGGGTCTCCTCATTTTACCGACCTAGGAAGGACGAGTCAACAACCTCGAGCTGGTCAGGATCGAATTGCCGAACTGCTGGCAGCTGGCAGTCAGCAGAAGTAGCCCGCAGTACTGCATTCTAATCACTGTGCCACCACAGCTCATAATAAAATAAATACATGTCTCTAGACATTATTGGAAATATAGCTAAGCAAAGGTAGCAATATAAAATAAGGATCTTTAGTTCTTTACAGGTTGTTTCGTCCTCGTTGCAGCGGCACAACCAGGGGTGAAATCCAGCAGGTTCTGACAGGTTCTGGAGAACCGGTAGCGGAAATTTTGAGTAGTTCAGAGAACCGGCAAATACCACCTCTGGCTGGCCCCAGAGTGGGGCGGGAATGGAGATTTTGCAATATCTTTCCCCCAGGATTGGGGAGGGAATGAGATTTTGCATTATTCCCCTGCCACGCCCACCCACAGAACCGGTAATAAAAAAAATTGGATTTCACCACTGGGCAAAACATTTTGCTATGGGACGAGCGGCGGCTGGATTTGAATCCTGAAGGAGATGGTTTGCGTAGACATATCGGCTCTCCCTAGGAATCTCTCTAATAGAGGGAGAACGTACATTGATCTGATGTCGACTTGCAGTGCAATAGGACATGTGGGATATCTTCAGCTTCCCCATTGCCACATGTACACACTTGCTTAGCTATGGGGGTGTTATCATACCTGCCCTCCAAAAATAATAATGCTATTTTACTCTTAGGAAAAGCCAGGTCTTTCCGATACCTTGCTGGTTCCCACACACCCCATTTAATCCGATTTCTGCTGCGTGGAGATATATCCTGTTACGTTCCAGCTGGAACTCCATGTATCTTATTAGCCCAGGTTAATAAGCACCAACAATCTGTTGGAAATCTCCAATGTACTTGGGAGGCCCTTTGGAAATCATTTCTGGTTTTTTTTAGCGTCCGGAGAAGGGAACGTAAAAGCTACAGATAGTTAATTTTTTTTTTTGATAAGCCTGTTCAGCAGTGAAGGCCCTACTAAGAAGCGGAAGGATTATATGCACTGCTGGGCTTCCAGAAAGGTTTTCCAAGGGGATCCATTGCAGTTAATCAAGGTCGCTATAATTATATTTCTTTAAAGCCTGTCCGAGCTCTTATTTGCGAGAAGTGCACTGAACGCGAACCCACGGAGCTTTTTCTGCACAAGGCATTCAGGAACAGGAAATTTTGACTGTGTATTCCCCCCCACATCCCCCTTTCTTTCTTTTTCTTTTTCTTTTTCTTTGCTTTGGAGATTAAAGTCATCAGTGGGGAACTGAATCTGAGCCAATGATTTTGATTAAAAAATCGCTCCCGGCCGAGCAATCAAGGACCAGAAGGCTTTTGCAAAGAGAGAGTCCACTCCCCGATTAAGAGTTTCACCTTATGAAGATTTTTTTTTTCCATGCAAAAGGATGTATCTGTTGTAAGTACCCCTTCCAAGGCTTGGGAGAATCCAAGTTTACCCCACTCTCTTGGAAGTGGGGTGCGGGAAACATGGGGTAGGCAGCCATCTCTGCTTTGGCTGAGTCATCTTTTTTTTTTCCCTGTATTTCTTGAAAGGATTTCAACTGACCCCATCCCACACATTTCCTTCCTTCCTTTTTTCTCCCCCTCCCACCTTCTTCCTTTATCTTTTGCCTTTCTCTCTCCCTCCTTTAATTTCCTTTCTGTCTTTCCCTTTCTCCTTCCCATTCTCCCTCCGTTCTCCCTCTCCTTCCTCTCCCTCACTTTTTTCTCTCTCCTTTTGTTTCTCTCCTTTGCTCGCTCTTTCCTTTCTCCCTCTCTCCCTCTTCTTTTCCTCATCCCTCCCTCTTCCTATTTTTCTCCCTCTTCCTTTTCTTTTTATTTTTTCTCTTCCCCTTCCCTCCTTCTTTCTCCATCTCCCTTTCTCTCTCTCTTTCCTGTCCCCTTCTTCTTCCCTCCCTTTTTCTTTCTCTCTCTCTCCTTCCTCCCCCTATCTTTATCTTCCTCCTTCCTTCCTTCTTTTCCTCCCTGTTTCTCATCTCCCTCTCCTTCCCCTCCCTCCCTCCGTCTTTTCCTCTCCCTTCTACTTACGGCATCGGCTTCTGCTTTTTCTCTGGAAACTCTTCCTCCAGCCACCGTAGATTCCAGGGCATTCACCCAACGTTGCTTATCCGGAAAAGTGGGCGCCAGCAAATAGAGAGTCCGGCCAGGCCAACAGGTGGTATGGGGATGAGATTCCAGCTTCAATATATATGGCACATCTAGGCGGTCAGCACGCAAAACACACAAGAGACAGACTGGATTAGGGAAGACCCAGCCTTCTTTCGCTGGCTCCTTTCTCTGCTTGTTAGAGCAGAAGCACACCAAACAAGAGGTTGAAAGGTTTAACCTTAAAAAGTTTAACCCGAGTAGGCAAACTTCAGCATTCATTGCCCCACCCAGGGCGCTAAGGACCCCACAATCCTCCTCCTCGCACTGATGATGTTACCTAGTTGGGTAATGACATTTATCTCCAAGAAATGCACCAAGCTCAGAGAGCAGCAAAAACTCTTACAGTTCAACCCTGATCTACAAATATTCTCTTCTGGGGAACGCTTGGTGCCGAGTTTGGTTGTTTGCATGTAGACGTTGTTTGGGAGCAAACCTCCCACCCTTCCTTACACTGATGAAGTTACCTAGCTGGGTAATGAAACGTCTGCAAGAAAACAACCAAGATCAGAGAGCACCAAGGAAAACCCCCGGTTCAACTCCGAACTACAAATACTCTGTTCTATTGATACCACCTCCTTGCTCTTCTATAGTCATGTGAATTACTGGGGTGCTTGAAATGGTTTTATAATCCCCAATGTCTTTCTTTCGGAATAACAGAGTTGGAAGGGACCTTCGAGGTCTTCTAGTCCAACCCTCTGCTCAGGCAGGAGACCCTATACCATTTCAGACAAATGGTTGTCCAATCTCTTCTTAAAAACCTCCAGTGATGGAGCACCCACGACTTCTGGAGGCAAATCATTGTTCTAACAGTCAGGAAATTGCTCCTTAATTCTAGTTGGATCTCTCTTTGATAAAGGTTCCATCCATTAGCTCTTTTCTTGCCTTCAGGTGTAGAAGATAGTTACCTAATTTATTGGGTTGGCAATATATAAACTCTCAATATAGCTTTAAGACTGTATTGCATCATGCTGTGTCCTGATTGGTTAGCTCTGTAGCCAATGTCCTTAAGAGGCAGCTAGAAACATGGTTTGTTTCTCTTTGCTGATCATTATTGCTCTTTGCTGATCGTTACTGCTCTTTACTGCTCTTTGCTGTGTTTGCTACTGTTTGCAGCTATTTACTGTGTATGACTATGATGACTGGTAAGAAGACTTTATTATTGGAATATTGCTGGACTATTGTTTTACTATCTATTGCTTTATCTGTGTATGACCTGGACTGTTTATTGGATTGTGCCTTATTACTATTTCCTAACAAGTAAACACAACTCAGTGTATCTGTGTGTTGGCTGTGCTTATTCGCAACTGTTCTCAATCGCTTTCATGTGCACACCCTTGCTACTCTAGGGTTGCTCTGCGAATTTCTTAACAAGATGCTTCGGAGACTAGGTGCTTTTGACCAGGTGCTTTTGACCCCCCTCTTCTCTGTGACAGCCCCTGAAATACTGGAAGACTCCTATCATGTCACCCCTAGTCCTTTTCTTCATACTCAGTTCCTGCAACCTTTCATCATATGTTTTAGCCTCCAGGGGGCGCCTATGGCGGCCCAAAGTGCTCTGCCAGCGAAAACGGGCTCCCGAGCTCTGTTTTCAGCTGCGACGGCCTCCTGCAGCCCCCCCCGAACTCCATTTTCATTGGCAGAAGCACCGCGGGCAGGTCCTTACTGTTTCCAGGGTGGCTCCGCGGGCCAGATCTAAGCACCCTTGCGGGCCAGATCCGGCCTGCCGGCCTTGAGTTTGACACCCTTGTTCTAAAGTCTCAACGTCTTTTGGTCACGGATCTTCCCTCTCTCCATCAAGATCATCATCATCTTCGTTTAACGACCCCATAATCCCTTGCAGGGTGGAGTCTGGGTACCTGAATGGAGCTAGCACAGTGGTTACTGGCCGGATACCCTTCCTGTCGCCAGTGCGGAGGTTTTGTTCAGCAGATATATTCTCATGGTGCCCAGACAGAGAAATATCTGCCTCTACCTAGGACTGAACTCACAGCCTCCTGATGGTGAGGCGAGAGCTCCACCTCTAGGCCGCGGCACCACTCCCTCTCTCTCCATCAAGATCCTCCTCTCTTACACTCTACAACTTTTCAGAGCGTCCTTGAAAAGGAGAGCACCGCCTTCCTGTCCTCAAGGCAGCTTCCGCAGCCCTGGATTTTCCATCCAGCCTCACCTGTCTTGGCTGTATTTAGAAGCTCGGTCGCTCCCACGGCCCCGTGGACAGTAACGTCTCCATCTGGAAGGCACAATTCAAACTCTTCCACGGGCCGTTGTCCAGCTTTGGAAAATGATAAAAAGGGGAGAAATGAAAGGGCAAAGGAAGCGTAATGAGGAGAGGGTCTTCACCCGTTAAAGGCTTCAATCTTCAGGTCGCTGGGAAAAAGGGGGAGGGCGGCGGCTTAAAACTCAGGCGCGGCATCGCCGCAGGAAAAGAGCCTGCCGATCGTTTAGTAAAGGAAATTAGCAACAGCAGCAAAACATCCCTGAAAGGCAAGCTAGCTTGAAATGGCCCAAATGGCAAGTGGTCCTTGACTTACAACCGCAACCAAGCCCAATATTTGAGAAATTGGTTAAAAATGAGTTTTGCTCCATTTTGTGACCTTATTTTTTCTGGCCACACTTGTTACGTGAATCGCAGCAGTTGTTAAGCGAGTAACATGGTTGTTAAGTGAACCTGGATTCCCCTTTGACTCGGCTTGTCAGCAGGTCGCAAAATGGGATCACGTGACTTTGAGTAAGATAAAGGTTCCCCTCGCACATATGTGCTAGTCGGTCCCGACTCTAGGAGGTGGTGCTCATCTCCGTTTCAAAGCCGAAGAGCCAGCGCTGTCCGAAGACGTCTCCGTGGTCCTGTGGCCGGCATGACTCAACGCCAAAGGCGCACGGAACGCTGTTCCCTTCCCACCAAAGGTGGTCCCTATTTTTTCTACTTGCATTTTTCACCTGCTTTCAAACTGCTAGATTGGCAGAAGCTGGGACAAGTCACGGGAGCTCACCCCCGTTACGCGGCACTAGGGATTCGAACCGCTGAACTGCCAACCTTTCGATCGGCAAGCTCAGCGTCTTAGCCACTGAGCCACCGCGTCCCTTGACTTTGAGTAGAATGGGACAAGTCAACTCCGCGTGGCCAACCTGCTGCACGGGACAATTCAACAGTTCGACTGAATTCTTTTAAAAGAGTTAAAAGATACTGAACATTTTTGGCCATTCCCATTTCATTCTGTTTCTCCTTTCGCATCCTTTAATTTTTTATTTATTTTATTTTATTTTTATTTGATTTATATGCCGCCCTTCTCCGGAGACTCAGGGCGGCTTACAGTGCGTTAAGCAATAGCCTTCATACTTTTGTATATTTATACAAAGTCAGCTTATTGCCCCCACAATCTGGGTCCTCATTTTACCCACCTTAGAAAGGATGGAAGGCTGAGTCAACTTTGAGCCTGGTGGGATTCAAACTTGCAGTAATTGCAAGCAGCAGATGTTAATAGATGTTAATAACAGGGTGCTTTAAACCACTGTACTACAGGCTCTGTACTACAGTGTACTCTGTACTCTGTACTACAGTGGAATTATTGAATTCCACTATGTCTTGGATATTATTGTAACTCTTGTCCAGTGGTATGTTGGCCGCGGTGGGTTGACCGCATGGCGAATTGTCCCGTGGGGAGCTAGCTGGGGCGAGGTGTCGCCAACCCCATCCTGGGACGCTGCATCCGTCATAAATATGAGTCAGTGGCCACGCATCTGAATTTCGATCACGTGACCACGGGGGAAACGCCGCAACGCTTGTCATTGTGAAAAACGGTTGTGAGTCACTTTGTTCAGTAGTGTTGTGATAACTTTGGACGGCTGCTAAATGAACGGTTGTAAGTCGAGGAACTTAGTTGTATTTCATCCACGCTCTGCCTTTCGGATGCAACAAAAATCAGCAGTTATGGCATTCCAGAATGCCCCCAGAGGGGTTCCCCCACCCCACCCCACCCCAAGATGAATGAATTAAAATTGGGGGAGTAGACAGTGTGCCCCTTTTTGTACCCCATGTGCAAATTAAAACAAAATACTGCAGGCAATAAAAGGAAGCAAAATAGTGCAAAATAAAAACAGATCCCCTCTTCCTCCCCCTTTTCATCCTGCTCCCCCCCAAACATATTGCTATGTTTTCATTGTTTATTTTATTGTATCCCACTGTTTTATTCTCGTTAAATTCTTTTTTAATAACTTGAGGTTTGTTAAAAAAAAATAAATCTTAGGTTTCGATTGTTGTAAATAAAACAATTGGACTGAATTCATTGGGTGGCAAAGGAATTCAGTGAATAAATAATAATTGAATGACCCCCCCCCAGGTGAAAGCATTTTGAAGAGCAATATTCTACACTGTTATAGGGGGAAACCTTGTTTGTTTAAAGGAGGGGCCCAAAAACATAACCATAACCAAAGGGATTCAAGTAGCCTCTTTTATAACCAACCAACTTGATTAAATGTCGCAAACTTTTGTGAGTTGCAGTTCAGAGGTGGTATTCAGCCGGTTCGGGCACATCGGTAGTGACAACCTGCAGGTGTGCCTGCCTATATCTTCTCCTATATCGGTGTGTTTTTGACACTACATGCATGTACAGACGGTGCACGCGATCGATCGAAGTGTGCTCGCATTTCCGGTGCTGGGCGAACCGTTTGCTACAGTACGTAAAACCCACTTCCGTTGCAGTTGGTTCGCTGGAAAAGATGCTACCGGGATCCTTTTTGAACCTTATAGTAGAAAACGGTTTCCCCGCTTCCCCAAAGTAAGAGGTGGATGGATGGTTGCGTCAGGGAAAACAGGGAAGCTCAGGATGGAGGGAGAAAATATAGATATTACCTTCTCTCGTTTCCGTGTCGTAAACAAGGACTTTAGTTCCTTCTAGAACGACGTACTTCCTATCCCAGCCTTGCTGGCCGCGTTTATTATTTCTGAAAACAGAGACGGGACAACTCTCGGTTAGAAGTTTCGCGCCAAGATTCCGGGTCGAGCTGGAAGTTGGGACGATGCTACGAAAAAAAATAAAGTCAGCGAGAGAAACAGTCCTCCGCGGCTTCAGCCATGGCCTCCAAGAGCTGCTCTTCCTTCAGCAGCCTTCAAAGCTGGGCTGGCCTGTTCAGCGCAGAGACTCACGTTTATACCTGGGCACCTTCATCCATCCTTCCAGCCGTAAAGCGCTGCCGGGTTCTTTTAGCTGCAGGCCTGGGGAATTCAATTTATCCCGGCAGAAGACTTCAGAGAAGTGGGCAGCGTACTCAGCCGGCAAGCCACATGTGGCCGGCAAGCAGGCGGAACATTTGGGATGGCACATCATCTGGCATTCTTAAAAAGAAAAAAAAAAGAAAGGGGGGGGGAGAGAAGGAAGATTAACAGAGTTGGAAGGGACCCTGTAGGTCATCTAGTCCAACCCCCGCACCCAAGCAGGGGACCTTAAACCCAGGATGGCGAACCTATGGCACACGTGCCAAAAGTGGCACGCGAAGCCATGTCTCCTGGCACCCGTGGCCTTGCCTGTTTGTCTTCCGGGTTTCTGGCACACACGCGCACACAACGATCAGATGTCCTGTGCTGAAAACCAGTGTGCGCATGCTCGCCGGCAAACTGATTGTCGGGTTTTCATGTGCGCGAGAACCCGGAAGTTTGGCTTTTCCGGAGCGCAATGTCAATGAGGGCGCGCGCACACGCGTGCGATGTTTCCGTGTGACCTTTTCGGCACTCGCTGAAAATAAGACCCGGTCTTATATTTTTTTGAACCCCGAAATAAGCACGTGGCCTTATTTTCGGGGATGTCTTATTATTTTGGGGTATGAAGTATGTATGAAGGCTCTTGCTTAACGCATTGTAAGCCGCCCTGAGTCTCCGGAGAAGGACGGCATATAAATTGAACCAATAAATAAATAAATAAATAAACAAACAAACTCTTAGGGAGGAGACGTCCTCACCGTCTTTCTCTCACATATAATATCCAGACTGAGGTGCCTCTTCCTCCTCTGGGATGCAGCCCCTCCCTCCCTGGGAATCCAGCTCCTTACTACATTCCATCACATCATGTGTGGACTTCAACTCCCAGAATGCTTCAGCCCAGCATGTGAGGACTTCAACTCCCAGGATTCCTCAGTCACCAACGTGTCAGGCCCCAAACAAAGAATGGCTCATGGCGATTCTTCCAAGCTGAGTTCCTTTCTTTTTTTCACGCCTATAGACAGAATCTTGCCAGACTACGGATTCAACTTCGTTCTGGGGAATTCTGAGAGTTGAAATCCGCACACCTCAAAAGTTACCGTGGGTTGAGAAACAGATCTACTAGCCTCCACAAGAATCCACTGATACACTCGGGGATCACTAAGGCCAAATGAGTCCCAATTAGCTCTCGCTTCAGCTGTAGACTATTACCGTATTTTTTGGAGTATAAGGTACACTTTTTCCCCCCCTAAAAGAGGGTGAAAATTTGGGTGCATCTTATACACCGAATGTAGCCCCACCCACTCGAAAAATGGGATGCACCGAGGTGGCAATAAAGTATGATATTCCCTGCAGCCTGAAACAGCTGATCTTTGGGAGGCCAATCCAACCGACAATCAGCTGCTTGTGCTAATCAGGCTGTGCTGAAGTTGAAGCTGAAACGGGCTGTTTGCTGCAAAGAGGCAAATTGCTGGGAGGCAGAGGCGGATTTTTTTTTTTCTTGTGCTAATCAGGATGTGCTGAAAATGAAACTGAAATAGGCTGTTTACTGTTTGCTGCAAGGAGACAAATTGCTGGGAGGCACAGGCAGATTTTTTTTTTCTTGTTTTCTTCCCCAAAAAAGGTAAGTGCGTCTTATACTCCGAAAAATGCGGTAATACACATTTCAGATTCACCGTACATTTTAAAACTGGGCACCAAAACGATGTGGAAATATGTGGGACTTATCTTCAGGTCCATATGAAGTCTCCCATCCCTCCTCCTCCTAAGGACCTCTTTCCTGATAAAAGCATCTCTGGATCAGCTGCTCAGGGTTAGGGTTGCCCCTAACCTCCTTACCAAGACATTTCGAAGCCTGGCGTCCAAAGTGCACCGTGTCTAAGCAAACGGCACATTTGGTAGCTCTCATGTTCAGTCCCACGTTGAATCGGTGAGGAATATTGTGATGCATGCGTTCTTTAAGGCGCCGATTAAACTCTAGGGAAAAGAGCATGTTTCCATTAATTGGGAAACCAGACAAAGAACCAACTCTCTAAGGTACATACAGATCAATGCTAAAACCTCCCTCCCTCCCTCTATCTATCTATCTATCTATTATCTATCAATTATCTACCCTGTTTCCCCCAAAATAAGACATCCCCTGATAATAAGGTTTTTGACACTTATTTTAGGGTTCAAAAAAATATAAGGCAAGGTCTTATTTTCGGGGAAACACGGTATCAATTATCTATCATCCATCCATCCATCTAACAATTATCTATCCCTATCTTCCTAATCTATCAATTATCTATCTATGTATTATCTATCAATCTATTATCTATCTAATCTATCAATTATCTATCAATTATCTATCTATCATTATCTATCAAATATCTATCTTTAATTATCTATCTATATCAATTATCTACCTGTATTATCTATCAATCTATTATCTATTTATCAATCTATTATCTATCTATCTAATCTATCAATTATCTATTATCTATCTCTTATCTATCAATGTATTATCTATCTATTCTATCATGTCATGCATTTATCCATCTATCTATCCATTTTCACATTTATCTGTCCATCTGTCCATCCGTCCACCCGTCCATCCATCCACCCGTCCATCTATCTATCCATCCATCCATCCATCCATCCATCCATCCATCCATGTGGTGCTTGGGTTTCGAACTGCCCACCTTCTGATCGATAAGCCCAGCATCTTAACTGCTAGGCCACCATGTCCCTACTGCCTAACACAAATAATTGAAATTGTATCCAAATTTTGTTTTCATAGTAAAATACCCATTTGTTGTCAGAACCAATTTATCGCTGAGGTCTGCCCTTGCCTTGGAAATAATGAGAAAAATCTACTTTGGGTAGGTTGGAAATGGTCTGTCACATTTTGGGGGGCACTTTTTAAAGCAGCTCTGTCTTTTCCTCCGAGACCGCCATGAGATCCTGAGAAAATACAGGGCTGCCTTAAAAGAATCGCAGAAGGACCTACCCAGCCTAGCTTTCTAACAGGGCTTGGGAAAGCCAACCCAGGCAAAATCAGAAATTTGAGAAATAATTGGTAAATAAAGGCATTTATTGGGGTAAAAAAACCTTCTGTAAAGAACTAAGGAGGTGTATTTCAAGAGCAGCGGGACTCAAACAGTACTGCTGTTTGGCAGCTGATGCAAAGTTTGGTGAGTGAGTTGGTTACTATGCGGATATTGTTCAAATTTGGGGAACTCTGGAATTAAACGTCGTAGACGTGCCAGTTAGTCATTTAACACTTCTACAAACAAAAATCGTGATAATTAGTGCTTACACCAAGCTCTGAGAGTTCTCAGAACTTCATATAATTATCTCAGTAATGGTTAACACTCCTGTAAGGTAAACCATCATTAGTTCCCAACAGAGCCTTTCAGAAAACAATACAGTGAAGTCGTAAATCAGGGAGGGCGGGACTGAAAACTGGGGAGGGGGGTCTCCCGTTCACACTCCTGGGGCAGAACAGGACAAAAAGTTCTTGGTCACATGACCGAATCACATGGACAGATAGGGGAGTCAAAGACAAGCCGTCGTTGGGACATTCAGGACAGGACGACACCCAAAACCCTACAAGGAAAGACGGAGAAATCACACAGAGAAAAAAAGATAAAATCGTTGATGGCGCAGGGATCCTCGTCCACCCGCGTGCGGATCTGAACACTACGTGGCTTTTGGAGATCAAGCATAATGAGCATCAGTGGCGACCTGAGGGTGGGCCGGCTCACTCGCCCCGGCGCGATGCTGTCCTGTTTAGCCACGTTTTCTAAGCCGCGTGCATGCGTGCAAGCCGCATGTGTGAGCAAAGTGCAGCGCGGAAGGTCGCGCATGCTCACATTTTCGGTATGCGGCGGACCGCTGGTAAAATTATGTGAAATCTATCTCTGGGTGGCATACTGGTTAGAGTGCAGTTCTGCAGGCTACTTCTGCCGGCTGCCTGCAATTTGGCAGTTCGAATCTCACCAGGCTCAAGGTTGACTCAGCCTTCCGTCCTTCCGAGGTGGGTAAAATGAGGACCCGGATTGTTGGGGGCGAGAGGCTGACTCTAAAAACAGCTTAGAGAGGGCAGTGAAGCACTGTGAAGTGGTAAATAAGTCTTATTGCTTGGAATCCATGGAAGAGAGGAGAGCTGATGTCTTGGGATCCTTGTTGGAACTCGGATCTTAATTGTGCTTTGAAAGTCATTCCAGTCTGAAGTTGTTTCAGCTCTGCTGATGTTCCTAGTTTTTTCTTAACTCCCTTTTTCAAGCAACCAACCGATTGCCACCTTTAGGCACCTCCTAAACTACAGTTTGTTTACACTATAGATCTGGAGAGTCCAACCTTGGCAGCTTTAAGACTTGTGGACTTCAACTCCCAGAATTCCCCAGGCAGCCGTGCCTCTCTAAACCCTTTCCAGCTTCTCTTGAATCCTCCTGAAAGCAACGTTGTGGATATGACGGTCCTTCACCAACTATTCCTAACTGTGATGGTTGATTGCGGCTGTCCAACCTTGCAGGCAGCTTTAAGACTGGTGGACTTCAACTCCCAGAGTTCCCCAGGCCGGATGAGGGCAATTGCATCCAATTGCATCGCCAGGTGCTCCCACCCACTTCAAGGACACCGAGATGTCACAGAGTGGCTGGCTGGCTCCCATAGCAAAATGAAGAGAACTGATTGGTGGATGTAACGAACTGTGGGCGGCCCTTGGGGAAAAGGGAGAATTAACTATGCTTGCTTTTGCGCAGGGAATCCCAGAGCTGGCTTTGCTTCTTCTGTGCCAATGTGGATTTATTCGGTAAAGTTTTATATACGCTTGGTAAAATAATATCCCCGGAGTTTCTTTTTCTGGGTTCACCAACTGGACAGCTGACATTAAACCAGCTTGGAATAAACCCAGGTTTATGTGACAAATGACCCATATTTATGACGGTTCAAGTGTCCCAAGGTCATGTGATCCGCTTTTGTGACCTTCTGAGAAGCAAAATCAAGAGGGAAGCCAGGTTCACTTCACAATTGTCTTACTAACTTAAGAACCGCAGCGATTCACTTAACATCTGTGGCAAGAAAGGTTGTAAAAACGGGGCAAAACTCACTTAAACAACTGTCTCGCTCAGCAACAGAAATCTGGAGCTTCATTGAGGCCGTAAGTCGAGGGCTACCTGTAGTCTGGTTTTATATCTAGGGACTTTACAATTAGCGTGGCTTTTGGCTGTATGTTGCTGAACCAGGGGTCTGCAACCTTGGCAACTTTACGACTTGGTGGACTTCCAACTCCCAGAATTCCTCAGCCGGCTGAGGAATTCTGGGAGTTGGAAGTCCAATAAGTCGTAAAGCTGCCAAGGTTGCAGACCTCTGTGCTAAGCAGTCCATGTTTTGCACGACCTGCTGACCACGCTTTGATCTCGGCTCGGCGCTATTAGGAAGCCGGGCACCATAGGCAGTCGGAGGGGGTCTCCGATTTGTCTGGGCCAGAACCCCTCCAGAAGCCAACACCTACCCCCCTCCCCAAGCCTTACCCTCTGGCGTGGAGGCCTCCTTTCTGCGGCTGGAGGGAGGTGCCAACAGGCTGATTGGTGTGGGCTGATGTTCTGGTGACCGAACTATGGCAGACATGATGATCTGCTGCCTGGCCGTGGCAGGTGTGGATGGGTGAGGGTGGTCTGTAATTTTCCTATGGGCAGCTACGGACACACACAAATAGTTAGTTAACTCCTCCTCTGAGAGGGACCAGGAAGAAGAAGAAGAAGGAGAAGGAGAAGAAGGAGAAGAAGGAGGAAAAGGAGA
Organism: Ptyas mucosa; assembly: GCA_012654045.1. NCBI lineage: Eukaryota > Metazoa > Chordata > Lepidosauria > Squamata > Colubridae > Ptyas > Ptyas mucosa. The sequence goes on from WNWU01000149.1 coordinate 44,603, forward strand.
AGGAGAAGAAGGAGAAGGAGGAGAAGGAGAAGAAGAAGGAGAAGGAGAAGAAGGAGGAGGAGGAGAAGGAGAAGGAGAAGAAGAAGGAGAAGGAGAAGGAGAAGAAGGAGGAGAAGGAGAAGGAGAAGAAGGAGAAGGAGGAGAAGGAGAAGAAGAAGGAGAAGAAGAAGAGGAAGAAGAAGAAGGAGAAGGAGAAGGAGAAGGAGGAGAAGGAGAAGGAGGAGAAGAAGGAGGAGAAGGAGAAGGAGAAGAAGAAGAAGGAGAAGGAGAAGGAGAAGGAGAAGAAGGAGCAGCCGTCGTGGTTCTACAGAACCGTAAGACTGACAGCCTGCAGCCTCGCTTTCTTTTATTTAAAAGTTTTGGATGGTAAACAGCCAACGAGGGGGGAGGGGGGGCAGGGGAAGGGGGGGGGGGGAGAGAGAGAGAGAGAGAGAGAGAGAGAGAGAGAGAGAAACAAAAGACGTCAAGGACGAGACGGAGTGGGGGTGGGGTGGGTGGTGCTCGGGACTGCGAAGGAAAAAACCAAAAAGGCCCCTCGTCTTGCTCGATGCGACTTTTCAAGCGGGTTTTTTTTCCCCCCTACCTTCCTCCCGAGCCGATCGGAGTTCGATGCGGGTTTTCTGCAGGGCTTCCTCCAGCTCCGCCGAGCGGGCTTTCTCCTTCTCCAGAGCCACCTTCAGCTCATTGTACTGCAGAGGAACCTGTGTGGGCAAAGAAGGGTCCTCTTTCCGTCGACTAAACAGGCCCTAGCAACAGAAACACACAGACAGCTCCTAACTCCTGGTCAGTGATGGTTGCCTCCTGGGGGGGGGGAAGGGAAAGCTCGCTAACTGCAGACCAGAGGGTCTGAGGGCCTCCTCTTCCTCCTCCTTCCCTTCCCCTCCTCTCCTCCTTTTCCTTCTTCCCTCCTTTTCCTCCACTTCTCCCCTCTT
>WNWU01000149.1:51821-79781 GCA_012654045.1 Ptyas mucosa
TCAGAATAGAATGGAATTGAATACAATGAAATAGGAATAAGAATAGGAATTAGAATAGAATAGAACAGAACAGAAATAGGAAATAGAATAGGAAATCAGAATAGAACAGAATAAGAAATCAGAATAGGAATAGGAATAAGAATAGAATAACAGAGTTGGAAGGGACCTTGGAGGTCTTCTAGTCCAACCCCCTGCTTAGGCAGGAATCCCTACACCACTTCAGACAAATGGCTGTCCAATCTCTTCTTAAAAACTTCCAGTGTTGGAGCATTCACAACCTCTGGAGGCAAGTTGTTCCACTGGTGAATTGTTCTAACATCTAATATGCATTTAGCTGGATGGTTGAACGAGAGTTCTACCAGAGCCGGCCTTTGTAAACTGAAACGGGGAGGACTTACTTGCTTTTGACTGGTGAGCTGCATCTCCCGTTCCGTTATCTCGCGACGGAGATGGTCAACCTCGCTCCGCAACTGAATCACCTCGTTGTTCGCCCCCGAAGCTTCGTCTAACTGCTTGGAGAGGAAGAAGTTCTGGTTGTTCAGCTCAGCGTTATCCTCGGTCAGCTGGTTCAGCTGCTCTTCTAAGTCCGTAATCACCTACACGAAAAGAACCACAACACGCCGGGGAGGGGGAAAAAAAAAACAGAAAACAAATCTAAGAAAACAGGCGGAGAACTTAAAAGCCGACGAGTCTTCCGACAGCCAACTTCCAAACTTCATCAAATGGCGTTCTGGAAGTTTTTTTTTTTTATCATGCAGCTTTGCAAAAATGGCACATGCTTGAGGCTTAAACCCATGCCCGGTTTGAAGATCTGCTGTCCATTGTTATGTGTAAGATGCACCTCGTCGTTAAGAGGTTTACTTTTCATGCTACGGCCTCGGGTTGGAAGAATGCAAGAGCAGCAAGCAACTGGCAGCCCGTGGTTGTCTGTCCAGATCTGCAGATGTTCGAACGGCGGTATAAAGCAAATGGATTTATCTTTCCCAACCTGGTGTTCTCCTCACTGTGGACCACGGATGCTAAGTTCCGCAAGAGGGATTCTGACGATGTGCGGAGAGGCCTTGGAAGAGAGGCAGATTACCTGTTAGGTGACTCTTTTGAGATTATTTCAACAAGAGAGGGAAACCAGGGTGTTGTGGCCTGTCGGATACCGGCCCTTACAGCAGCCGAATCAGAGGAGGAGGCGTCGTCGTGGGAGTCAGGGACAGCATCGAGGCAACCTGAGAGCTCCGAGGGGGAAGAGGGAATGGAGCTGTGAGAGACAGACAGAGGCGGGGCCTGGGCCATCTGTCAGCCCTCAGATGGAGAGTGAACAGCCCCTAGGTCTGGAGGTCGCTGATGAGGAAGACAGGGAACAGCTGGGTCCAGTGCCTGACGTGCGAATGCGCAGAAGGCAGAGGAGAGGAGAACAGTGGAAATCTATGGGCTGGTCCTCAGGATGGAAGAGCCACCGCTGCTAGTGAAGCCCCACCCTAGCTCTGAGGATAAAAGGCAGGGGGAGGAGATGAATAGTTATGGCAGACAACTATTCATCTCCCTGCCGGACAGACTTATTAGCCTGCGGTGAGAGAGTAACGTTTTGCCGGGGCTGCCGGCGCTCCTAATCAAGGAATCTTTGAGTTCACTTCAGAGGGTTTGTCATGTTTGAGGAGCTGGGTCAGAACCCAGGGTATTGCCAATAGCTAACCGGCCGCCCTCTCCCATTTAGGGTTCACCTTGGGGTGAAATATGACAAGCACCCGCCATTCATACGCATTTTAGAGAGGCAAAGCTAATATAAGCGCTTCAGTGAGAGGCAGACAAAGAACCAGGCAGCAATGCTTTTGCGAAGCAAAGAAAGCTGGGGTCCATTAAAGCAGAATGGGAGTGAAGATGAACTGTTTTGGCCCACCCCAGATGTTTTGAATGCTGCTGGATAGACCAGACCGGTCAGAAAATGAAGGCAAACGACTGGACGAAGACATACCGCGTGGCTGAAGCGCGAAACCCACAATTTTGGAAGGAGACGTTAAACCGGGTGCTTCCAGACAACGCTCGGCTGAGCCAACTAATAACAAAATCATTTCATCAAAAGTTGTCCTGACCCACACAATTCTGCACTCATGGTTGTGATTCCCCAACCAATGGCGATGTCTCCGTTTTCTTCCCAACAACAGAAGGAGAATCAACACGAGGAATAAAGCGATGTGAATAGGAATCAACGCAAATGTCACACAGCAATTACAAAAAAAAAAAAAAAAAACCCCTTACGGCGTGGCTCCCGTGCTTAGATATTGTCCACCTTAAGAGCATCTTCTCTTGGTTCATTGCATCTAGAAGGTTCCATTTTTTGGAAACCCTTCTAGTTTCTTGGTTCACCTGCGTGGGGAGTGGGACAGGAAGGGAGGGAACTATTTCTTGTCCTTTGATAAATATATCAAGCTAACAACCATCTACAAGGGACACAGTGGCTCAATGGCTAAGACACTGAACTGGTCGATCGAAAGGTCGGCAGTTCAGCGGTTCGAATCCCTAGCGCCGCGTAATGGGGTGAGCTCCCGTTCCTTATCCCAGCTTCTGCCAACCTAGCAGTTCGAAAGCATGTTAAAAAAATGCATGTAGAAAAATAGGGACCACCTTTAGTGGGAAGGTAACAGCGTTCCGTGCGCCTTTGGCGTTGAGTCATGCCGGCCACACGACTACGGAGACGTCTTCGGACAGCGCTGGCTCTTCGGCTTTGAAACAGAGATGAGCACCGCCCCCTAGAGTTGGGAACGACTAGCACAGATGTGCGAGGGGAACGTTTAACAAGCATCTCCTAACAGGTGGGTTGGAATAAATAGGAAGATGGACCACAAGGAGAACACCAAGGCGGCCATCTTTCAAGCTTGAAGTTCTGAGAACTTCCTCATCCGTTTGAAGGGAAGGATTGTGAAAGCAGCCACACTGAGCTGCAGTATCTGGGATATTACAAAAGAGGCTCGACTCCCTTTGCTCGAGGGACAATCTTTCTTTTCAATGCATCGGGGGAAAAAAAACTTTTCAAGTTAGAATTCAGAAAGACAAAAGAAGTACTTACTCCAGGTTTCTCTCTTCTGTTTTCTTTCTACTAGATGAAATTAACATTTATGGTCGTTTTCCCCTCCCTCCTGCTCTTCCTAGATATACCAGTTAATTGCCACTATCTTGAAATTTATAGATGGGTAGACTGAAACTCTTCCCTCCTGGTTGTTGGCTGTTGACTTACAGATAGATATTATAATTCTGAAATACCCTGTTTCCCCTAAAGTAAGACATTCCCTGATAATAAGCCCAATCGGGCTTTTGAGCGCATGTGCTAAAATAAGCCTCCCGCTCCCGAAAATAAGCCCTCCCTGAAAATATTTAAACTCATGTGCAGCTGGTCCCCGCCATTTACTCTGTTTAGGTTTAGGGAGACAGAGATGAAAATCAGGTAAGATGGCAAGAGAAGCCCCGTCTCGCTCCACGCGCCCCAAAATAATAAGACCTCCCCGAAAATAAGGCTAAGTGCTTATTTCGGGGTTCAAAAAAAATATAACAAAGGGTCTTATTTTTGGGGACACACGGTAAGTACTATAAGTAAGTAAGTAAATAAAGAAAATTGAAATGTGGCTAACGCAGAAATGCATTGTGATTTCTCCCTCCGCCCCCTAAGTATTCCTTGTTTAAATCCATTGATACACATATCCCTTCTACACAAGGACGCAGGTATGACTAAACGCTATGAGTCGCTTCTCGTATTGGTCGGAAACGAACAATGCCTGCAAAAATAAAATAAAATAAAATCGAACGCCCGACACTTTTGAATTTCAATTTACTAGTAAGAGAGACAGCGGACGCGAGGACATAAATAAGAAAATAGATTTCTCACGCCCCCCCCCTTCCCATCCCGATGCTACAGGCTAGTTATAAAACTTGGTACAACACTCGAGGTTACCGTGGTAACTGAGATAGGCGGATAGACCAATCGGTATAGTTATTTAGTCATTACAAACAAATCGCTTTTGCTTATATTTCCAGAGGCATGCGGGCCTCCGAAGAGCAGGGGCCGGAGGCAAAAAGCAGGAATATACAGAATTATCATCCTTTTGATGAGCTTAGAAAAACATTTGGATGGAGGTGCCTGGAGGCAAACCATACAGGCAGAAGTTATAGCCTAATCCAGCAAGTGTAGATGGTTAGAGTAATACATCTGTTTGGCTTAATGCACCTTCTATGACAGTGATGGCGAACCTTTTCGGCACCGAGTGCCCAAACCGGGACATGCATGCATGTGGGTGCGCCGGAGCGCCGGAAACCCAAAGACCAGCTGGCCGGCGTGCACATGCCTCTTTTTCTGGCTGTTTTTGAGACCGTTTTCAGGCCATTTTGCGGGCCATTTTTCAGGACGTTTTTGTTGTGACCCAGGCCCAAATATTTAGTATTAAGTGCAAACAGTTCGAAAACAAACAGACTTTATTAGAACAGCTGAGAATTAACTCGTTCTCAGCGTAGTCCAAACTAAATGAAAGCAAATTCTTCAAAACACCATTCCTCAGTTTATCACCGACCTTGGGATAATTAGGCAAACTGCCAAAGGCTTTTCTTGGCAAAAGTTCAGAAGCAGAAAACGCCGACAAGAAAGAAATACATCCAAACAAGAAGCAATTCTCTCAACGTTGTTTTCCGGCAAAGAGGCCAAGAGCCGTTGCTGGTCTTTTAAGCCTTATGGGAGGGGCCAATCATCTCTTGGCCTTACTCCTGAGTCGTCCTCCCTGCTTTAGCTGCTCCTGCCTTCTGGCAGCTGTTCTCATACATGCACTAGGAACAGGCTCCTCCTGTTCCTCTGCCTCTCTACTGTCAGCCTCTGGAGGCTCCGAAGTCCGTACATCACTCCCCGATGGCCCTGGCTCCATCTCTGCCTCCGATGCAGAGCCCTCATCCGGGCCTTCCCCAGCCTCCAGGACTGGCCCATGTTCTTCCTCAGCCTCATTGCTATCCGACTCTGCTGCCAGCTCCGCAGGCTGCTGGCAGACCACAACCATTTTGGGGACGTTTTTCAGGTCAAAAACAGCCTGAAAAACAGCCTGAAAATGGCCTGAAAAACAGGCCAGGAAACAGCCTGAAAAACAACCTGAAAAACGGCCAGAAAAACAGCCTGTTTTTGGGCTGTTTTCTGGGCCATTTCAAGGCCGTTCTCTGGCGCTCTGGTGCCCGCAAAGACCAATTTAAAATTAAAAATACACAATTAAAACATGTATTTTCCCCCCCCTCCAATCTAGCCCTTTGAATAGCTGATTTGTTCAAAGAGCTGGAAGGCGGGAAAAAAAGAAGATTAAAATCTGAAGGACGAGGGCCTTTTTCCAATTCCAACATCTTCTTAAAAACTTCCAGTGTTGGAGCATTTACAACTTCGGGAGGCCAGTTGTTCCACTCATTAATTGTTCCAACTGTCAGGAAGTTTCTCCTTAGTTCTAAGTTGTTTCTCTCCTTGATGAGTTTCCACCCGTTGCTTCTTGTCCTGCCCTCAGGTGCTTTGGAGAATAGCTTGACTCCCTCTTCTCCCGCTGAGATATTGGAAGACTGCTCTCATATCTCCCCTAGTCCTCCTTTTCATCAGACTAAACATGCCCAGTTCCTGCAACTGTTCTTTATATGTTTTAGCCTCCAATCCTCCCCTAATCATCCTTGCTGCTCTTCTCTGCACTCTTTCTAGAGTCTCCACATCTTTTTTACATCGTGGCGACCAAAACTGGATGCAAATATTCCAAGGGTGGCCTTATTACCAAGGCCTTATAAAGTGGTATTAACACGTCAGGTGATCTTGATTCTATCCCTCGGTTGATGCAGCCTAGAACTGTGTTGGCTTTTTTGGCAGCTGATTCAACTCCCGCGGTGCTGCCTTATGCCATCTTTGGTCAATTGGTGGCGTGGTGTGAAAGATTGAAGAGGCTGCAGGATTTCTGAAATGAATTTGGTGGAAGAGGAAAAACAGGCAGGCAGGAGCAGAGACCAAGGGACGGGAGGGTTTAGGCAGAAGAACCTCTTGCCATAAAAATAAATAAAGAAAAGAAAATTTATTTGCCTTGATCTTTGGCAGGTGGGCTGTTCCTTACTTGGGGAAACAGGATAGAATTCGAGAGATCTAAGGCAACATGCTTATTCTATCTATCTATATATATATATATACAACGCAATCATGTTTTCATGAATCACCTCCCAGCCAGCATCCTTACGAGCCATAAATACCCATGGCTGGCCATGTTTAGCATAATATTTCGGCTAAGAATAACAGCAGGCGCCTCCACCCTCCTGTTCTCTGTCAAGAAATATCACCAAGAGAGCAAAACATTCGTCCTGTCTTGAGTTGCAGTTGGCGCAATAAACCAGCGAGGGGTTTAATGAAAAAGACGCTCTCTTCAGCTACCTAGGAAAGCAAAACACCGTGTTTGGGTGAAACGGCGTCGAACCAGACCAGGGCTTCCCATGAAGAAAAGCACCAAGATCGAAGGCACGCCGGGAAAAACAAAAACAAAAAACATTCAAGGTTGGGTCAATGAGTTTGCCGTAACGGCTATTTTAGTTCTCCAGATTGACTTCCTCCACCCTTCTCCAAGCTATTTCTGAATTTAGCAGCCAGTCTGCAGCTGTGCTATTAATACACCAGAGCAGTGATGGCTAACTTTTTTGCCATCGCGTGCCAGGAGGGGGGTGGGGGGGCTGGGGCTCCGGAGGGCCTCCGAGGGGATGGGGAAGGCTGTTTTCACCCTCCCCAGATGCATAGAGAGGATCTGGAGCCAGGTGAGAAAGAAAAACGGGCCTTCCCCACTCCAACCCAGACCCTCCAGGGGCACGAAACGGCCTGTTTCCTTACTTCTGGTGAGCCCAGAACGCCCGAAAATCAGCTTGATTCTTTGATTCTACTCCTCTAAACTCAAGAACGGATTTGTGATTTGTGCAACCAGGTTGGTAACGGTTTGGGGAGGCCCAATCTTTGCAATGAATTCTTGGGCCTCCTTCTTTTCCAGGAACTTACTTTTAAGAAGTTACAAACACCAAGTAGGAAGAGGAACAACTTCTTCAAGAAGCATCTGGAGATCATCGGTTCTCAATACCACCGAAAGGACGACGACCGTCGACGGCTTTGGAAGCACGCAGGACTTTCATCTTAAAATTTACGTGTCATTTTTTAATTTTTTTTTTCTTCAAACGTTTTCTGCCCCACTTCAAAAAAATCCACCTGAACTCAGCCGCTACTGAACCAAACCGGCCAATGCACATTTTTTTTGAACGCCGTCAGCTTCCCTTGACCCGGCGGAGAGGGTGGGGGAGGGGGGTGGGGGTTGTCTCATTGCAAAACGCTTCTTTCGAGGCCCATCCCCCCCCCCAACCGTTCGTTTCGTGGGCGCGAGATCTGGCATGCGTTGCTCCGCATGCAAGATTGCAGCATTGAGAGATGGCGAGGGTCTCGCTCAAGGTGCCGATGGCAGGGAAAGGAAAAGTGGAGGTGAGCATTTGCATGCATGATTTGGGGGTGGGGTGGGGGAAAGTGGGGTAGGGGAGGTAGGGCAGAGAGACACCTAAGGGTGGCTCGGCGTTTTCCATCCAAGGGGAACCTGCGGCAAAGGATGCAGCGAGGCAGCCGTGCATGCAGCCATTCCTCCAGCTTGCAGCAAAACGGAACCAGCTCGCGCCGCAATTCCAAAAGCGACGGTCGCAAAATGCTCAAAACGGAAGGTTGGGTGCTCCCAGTTCAATCCGCAGGGTGAGGGGGTATCATCTTAAAGAGACATCGAGGCTGGCTGGATGCCCGAGCATACGAGCTACTTCCCACCGTCTGGGAAATATCGCATCGTACCCATCGTTTGTGGCAGCTGCTTAAACCATTCTTATTAGCTGCACTGAAATGAGATTTGTTTTATTTTTTTCCAATTTGTTTTCGCGAGGTTTCGAAGTGGCCAACGCCAGATTGAAGGCTTCAAAGCTCCAGAGTGGATAATGTATATATTTTTTTCTGGAGATCTCAAAGTTAAGAATTCGGATCAGTCTTGGTTCTGCTAGCTCGGGGGAAAATCCAAGACTCCTTTCGAAGCCTTTGATTTTCCAGAGCCACCAAATGTGGACTGCTTTCCTTCCTCATCCTCTGATTTCAAAATAATTCAAGGGTCTCGGTGGAATACTCACTGTGCAGCTATTACGAAGGGCTTCGAATTTACGCTGGATTTCATCTCTATGTGCCTAAAGGAGGTAAGAATTTGATCATCAATGTTTGCACACATCAGAGGCACCATCCAACAGCTGTTGCTCAATGAACTACAGAACAATCTACCAGCAAGCAAAAAGTTTAGGGTTAGGGAAGATCCTGCAGGTTGTTAGTCCTGGCTGGGCAAAAACGACAACAACCACCCAGTGATGTCGGCCTCAGCAATCTTCTGCACCTGGAAGCTAAAGCTTCAACCGTATCTAAAGGGAGATTCTATGGAGATTCTCGGTCATCCAGGTCCTGTGTTGTCCCAAAGGTGCTTTTTTCCAAAAGCAAAGTGGACTTTTTCCTTGAAGACGTTTCGGTTCTCATCCAAGAAGCTTCTTCGGTTCTGACGAAATGTTGGGAGGACGGATGGATTTACATTCCTTGCAGTCACCTGGCCGTCAACGATTAACGGTTGTGAACGAGTAGATTCTGTGTTAACCGCCAGATGCCTGCAAAAGGAATATAAATCCTTCCATCCTCCCACCATTCAGTCAGAACCGAAGCAGCTTCTTAAAGCGAAACATCTTCAAGGAAAAACCAAGAAAAAGTCCCAAAACTGATGCTTTTGAAAAAATCACCCTTAGGGACTTCACTCATATTCATGACGTGGGGGCAAAGGCCACACGTAAAACTGAACGTAGGTGCTGTGAAATAACCAAGTTATATGCTTGCCTGTCCAAAGATATTTGTTAGAAGGGCAAGCAGAGCCGGGAAGAGGGGGAGGGGGGGGAGTCAAACAAGTCATCAGCCTAGAATTGTTATGTTCCCACAAACAGTCTAAGTCCACCTCCTCTGAACTTAGACTTACCGTATTTTTCGGAGTATAATCAAAAGCTATTAGGGACAATTAATACATCCGACAGATGAATTAAGTGTCGTCAGGCACAAAGAATCGAGATCGTACTGCAGTTGAGAAGATTGATTGCTTGAGCCTAGAGCACAAGAATTTGGACAACTAACATTCAGCACTAAATTGGCGCTAGATAAGAGTTAACTACCGTATTTTTCAGAGTATAAGACGCACCTACCTTTTTTGGGGAGGAAAAGGAGAAAAAGAAACCTGCCTCTGCCTCCCAGCAATTTTGCCTCGTTGCAGCAAACAGCAAACAGCAAACAGCCTGCTTTACTTTCGTTTTCGTTTTCAGCATAGCTTGATTAGCACAAGGGGGAAAAAAAATCTGCTCCCAGCAATTTACCTCCTTGCAGCAAGCAGAAGAGGCCCGCACAGCAATGGGCAATGGCAATCCCTGCAGCCTGAAACAGCTGAGAGTCGGGAGGCCGATCCAACCGACAATCAGCTGCTTGTGGTAATCAGGTTGTGCTGACGTTGAAAACGGGCTGCTTGCTGTTTGCAGCACAGAGGTAAATTGCTGGAAGGCAGAGGCCAAAGGGTGGGGACCAGCAGGTGGGCGGGGGCTACATTCGGTGTATAAGACGCACCTAAATTTTTACCCCCTTTTAGGAGGGGAAAAAGTGTGTTTTATACTCCCAAAAATGCGATAAGTCCTTCTTCCAAAGCTTCTACAGGTATGGAAGGATGCTCGAAGGAAGGAAAAACGGACCTCCACTGAAAAGGACCACGTAGAAGAGCAAAGGCCAACTTGTTGTACAAGAATGCAAGAAACCAACGGATTATGGCACGCACCCAACCTTCTTCCCCATTGCTATTTGGGCAATTTATACCCGCCAAATTTGAAAGCTAACAGCATCACAACCTATCCGAACTTGGTCAAACTGTTCGTCTCTACGGACGTCTCTTAATATTTGAGTCTTACACCTATTCAGATGCACCTTTGAGTCTAGCATCAAATCATACAAAATCATCTTCCTGGAGTATCCGAGCGTGGATGACTCCAGGTTTCTCCAACCGGATGCTCTCCAGACAAGCCACAATCACAAAAAAAATCCCAGATTTTTCTGGCTGGCCCATGCAACCATCGGTGGTGCCGGCTGGAAGTTTTAGGGAATGGTAGTTCCAACAGTATGGAGGGCATCACGGTTGAGAAAGACTACGGACGTCCAACTAGCAGGGAATTCTCCAGAGCTTCAAGAACAAGATATTTCCAAAGCCAATTACACTGTGTTTTATATAAAATCACAATAATACAGTGCAGCAGAACTAATGCTATCCAAACTAATTGGCGCTAAACAATGTCACGCTTTGGCATAACCGTACGCCGAGCGGTGTCACTTACGAACCTAAGCCGAGGGGTGGGATTCAGCCGGTTCGGACCGATTCGGATGAAGCGGATGTTAATTTTAATCTCGTTCGGTGAACCGGTTGTTCCAAGGAGTGGCTGACCCCGCCCACCCCGGAGTCTCCATGCGGCCCGTTTTGGATGCCAGGTAAGTGCAGGGCGCGAGCGGAGACTCTGGGAGGGCGAAAAACAGGCTTACCGGAAGTCCGGAAACACGACGGTTTCTGGCTTCCAGAGGGTCTCCGGTGCCTGGGGGAGACTGTTTTAGCTCTCCTGGAGGCTCTAGAAAAGCCTCCAGAGCCTGGGGAGGGCAAAAAACAGGCCTACCGGAAGTACCGGAAGTCCGGAAACGGGCCTATTTCCGGCCTCTGGAGAGCGCAGAAAGCGAACCGGTTGTTACAACCGGTGAATCCCACCACTGCCCAAGATACCATGACATCCATAACTTCTGAGTGTCCTACATGGGAGGTGGACTTTCCCAACTGAAAGAGCGTTATCTCTCCCCCAGTTCCGCTAAGCCCACAAAAATACATGTGCAGAAGATCCTTTGACTAAAGACTGGTATACGTGTATCTGAACAGTCGGTCTCTTCCACCAAGCTTGCAGCTTTAGGAGGGATACCCATGGAGGGGAAGGGAGGGGACACCTGCCTAGACAGCCAGATTAGCCGAATCAACCCCGGCGATCAATGGGGGTGATAGATGTTGGAGCCAGATCGCCCTCTCGTTCTGCAAGTCCTCCTCGTCTGAATCCCAATTTCACAATTCCTAGATTCCCCCAAAAAACATCACAGCCGCTTCAGCAAAGAAACAGAACCCAACCACAGTACCACACGCTCCACACCTTGGCCAGACCGGATAAGAGGGGGGGGGGGGGGGGGAAACAATCCAACTTCTGAAAAACCATTTCGATCCATCAGAAGTTAGAAAGAAAATGGAAATAGGGGAAGCCTATGGACCGGAAATAGGGGAAGCCTATGGACCGGATGGACTTCCGAGTTTATGTTATAAATGGGGGGTTTTTTTGAAGACCAAATGGAATTCCGTTTTTTTTTTTTAAATGCGATGAACACTGTTACCCAAGGATCTGCCGTGCCAGATTCTTGGCCCAAAAAAAAAAAAAAAAAAAAAAAGGCAAATATTGCTTTATGACCAAAAGGAAGGACAAGATTTGACCTCTGGTAAGAAGTACAGGCTGATTTTGTTATTGACCGATGAGTATAACTCATGGCTGAAGGTGCTAAAAAGATTTTCCAGACTTTTTATTCGTACTGATGTTGACCAATCTGGATTTCTACCCAGAAGACCGTGAAAGGATAATAATGTCAGAACTGTTCTGGAGATAGAATATTTTCAACATCATAATGAAAAAAAAACAAGTCGCCCTGATTTTCTATAGCTGCAGAGAACAGGGCAGGACGGAAAAGGACGTTATTAAAACTCCAAAACAAAAATTGGGATTAATTTTTTTTGAAAGCTGGTCCAAGCAACTAAATTAAAGTGACTTACCTGTAAAATTAACCTCTTTCCCTGCCTATCAATGTTAGCAAACTTTCACAAAAAAAAAAAAAAAAAAAAAAGAGTCAGTGCACTTATTAAGTCCAGGTAGTCCTCGACATACGGCCACAATTGAGCCCCAAACTTCTATTGCTAAGCAAGACATTGGTTAAGTGAAATCTGCCCCAGTTTACGACCTTTCCTGCCACGGTTGTTAAGTGAATCACTGCGGTTCTTAAGTTAGTAAGACGATTGTTAAGTGAAACCGGCTTTGCTTGTTGGGAGGTCGCAAAAGGGAATCACGTGACTCTGGGACATTGCAACCGTCATAAATACGAGTCCGAATTTGGACAAGCGTCCGAATTTTGATCCACGGGCCATGGGGATGCCGCAACGGTCGTAAGTGTGAAAGGACAGTTGTTAAGTCGCTTTTTCGGAGCTGTCATAACTTCGAACGGTCACTAAGTGAACTGTCGTAAGCCGAGGACTACCTGTAATGCATTTGAGGTAAGGATATATCCCCGTGGGGGGCTCTTTCGAAAGGAAGAGCTCCATTGAGGTATTAGCTCCCAGGGATACGTTTCGATTTACAGAGAATTTAAGATGTCGCAGGAATCTTATTCGGAGCGGGAGAGTTTACCGCCGAAGAGAACACTCATCCTGCAATCCTAAAGTAGCACTTTATCGTCAATTTTAAGAAGTGGGCTGGAAAAACAAAACACATCTGGGTTGTATTTTGAAATCAGAGTGAGATTATGATGGGATTCCAGGAGGACTTTCAGCCACAGGCCTTTCAATCCTTTTCGGAACACTCTGTGTTGTGGCCTATCCGATGCCGGCCCCTCCAGCAGCCAAATCAGAGGAGGAGGAGGAGGGGTAGGAGTCAGGGTCAGCATCGAGGCAACCTGAGAGCACCGAGGGGGGAAGAGGGAATGGATCTGGCAGAGAGAGAGAGACAGAGGCGGAGCCTGTGCCGTCCGTCAATCTTCCGATGGAGAGTCAACAGCCCCCAGGTCTGGAGGTGGCTGATGAGGAAGAGGAGGAACAGCTGGGTCCAGTGCCTGACGCACGGATGCGCAGAAGGCAGAGGAGAGGAGAACAGGGGAAATCTATGGGCCGGTCCTTGGGATGGAAGAGCCACCACTGCTAGCGAAGCCCCACCCTAGCTCTGGGGCAGAGATGAATCGCTGTGGAAAACAGCTATTCATCTCCCTGTCGGATGGACTTGTTAGCCTGCGGTGAGAGAGGTTTTGGCTGAGGCTGCCGGCGTTTCTAATAAAGGTATCAGCTACAGAGGATTTGTCGGGTTTTGATTTATTGAGGGAAAACCCGGAACTCTCAGATTCGGTTTTTTCCCAGATGTGCCAGTATACCTATTCCAGTAAATGAAAGATTTGAGATGACGCTCGTCTCGGGAGTTTTTTTTTTTTTTATTGGAGTTGGGTTGTTCTGACAAACGGGTGGCAAACCTTTTTCATGAGCTTTGAAAGTTCCCCGGAGATTTTGAACAGGAAACGGGCCGCTTCAAAGCTTCTGGTTAGGAAATGGTCATTGCCTAACTAGTTGGCCAGGCCATATATATATAATCCAACGTTGTAGGTTTGTACTGTGTAAATGTATTGCTTTAAGGACGTTGCTGAGTCATTCTGCATCCTGAGTGGATAAGCTCTGTAGCTTTATTGTGGTTATTTTTTTTAATTTGATTTATAGGCCGCCCTTCTCCGGAGACTCAGGTCGGCTTACAGTGCGTTAAGCAATAGCCTTCATACTTTTGTATATTTTATACAGCTTATTGCCCCCACAATCTGGGTCCTCATTTTACCTATCTTAGAAAGGATGGAAGGCTGAGTCAACCTCGAGCCTGGTGAGATTTGAACTTGCAGTAATCGCAGGCAGCTGAATGTTAATCACAGTGCCTTAGTCTGCTGCGCCACTCAGGCCCTGAGTGTGTTAGTTGTGTTCACTACACCGTATTTTTACCTGCTACTATGCTGTTTCCGTGCGTAAAAACGCCTGATGGTACTCGGCTTTACGAGCTCCATGACTCTGGTGGACGCGACAATATCCTTAACACTTCTCCTAGCGCTTCAAATTCAAGAGCCAGCCAGCGCGCAGCAACTCCTGACCCCGAGCCCGGATTTTTCAAACGCTTACCGTCAGCGCCTGGATTTCTTCTTCAGCTTCAGCCGTGGTCTCTTCCAATTCGGTTTTAGCTTCCCGGAGCTGACTTTCCAAGGCTGACCGCGCCGCTTGCAACCCGGAAATCTGAGATTCCCTCTCCTGGAGGGTGAGCTGCAGTTCGGTAAGCTGTCGCTTCAGTTCCAATTTTTGCTCTTCGTGCTCAAGGCTAACCTAAAGGGCGGAATGGGAGAGCGGTGAACGTCCTCGCTTTGAAGGCTCAAACCTTCAGCGCTTCCCTGGAGTACGGGATGACTACGGTAACGCTCTCTACATGGGGCTGCCCTTGAGGACCACTCGGAGGCTTTAGGCAGTGCAAAATGCGTCCGTGCGGGTTGTGATGGGAGAATCCCGATACTCCCACGTAACACCCCTCCTGTGCGACCTGCATTGGTTACCGGTTGCCCTCCGGGTGAGATTCAAGGTGCTGGTGATGACCTACAAAGCCGTACATGGCTTAGGCCCAGGATATTTGGGGACCACCTGCAGGCACTAAAAACATCCCATCGCCTGGTTCGCGCCCATAGGGAGGGCCTGCTCAGGGTACCGTCGGTGAGACACTGTCGGCTGGCGGCCCCCAGGGGTAGAGCCTTCTCTGTGGGCGCGCCCACCCTCTGGAATCGGCTTCCCTTGGGGCTTCGGCTGGCCCCTGACCTCCGCACCTTTCGCTGCAAATTAAAAACCTGGTTATTCAAGTCCTCTGGACTTGACTGATAGGGTTTTTTACGGGTTTTAATTGTATTTGATTTAATTAGGCATTTTAACTTGCATAATGGATTGTGGTTTTTATTGTTGTGAGCCGCCCTGAGTCCGTTGGAGATAGGGCTGCATATAAGCCTAAATAAATAAATAAACAAATAAACAAACAAATAAACAAACAAACAAACAAATAAATAAAAGATCGGACTGCACGGGCCAAGAAAAAACGGACGCAAAAAATGTCATTCAAAGAACCTTTCGAATTCCCTATATCTTCTGGTTCTTTTTCAAAAGCTCCAAATTAAATTAAAAAAAAAAAAGGGATGAATTCCCATCTGAACAGGTAGTAAACCCTGAAGAGCCGAGATGGAGCAGTGGTTAGAGTGCAGCACTGCAGGCTACTTCAGCTGACTGCTAGCTGCAGTTCGGCAGTTCGAATCTCACCGGCTCAAAGTTGACTCAGCCTTCCGTCCTTCCGAGGTGGGTAAAATGAGGAAAATGAGGAGGGAGGGACGGAGGAAGGAAGGAAAGAAGGAAGGAAAGAAGGAAGGAAGGAAGGAAGGAAGGAAGGAAGGAAGGGGAAAAAAAGGAAGAGCACTAGCACTTAAGATTTATATACCTCTTCACAGACCTCTCTTAGCGGTTTACAGAGTCAGCCTCTTGCCCCCAACAATCTGGGTCTTCATTTTACCGACTTCAGAAGTTCGGAAGGACGAGTCAACCTTGAGCCGGTCAGGATCGAACTTGCTAGCAGTGGGCAGAATTAGCCTGCAATTCTTCATTCTAACCACTGCGCCACCACAACTCTCAATAGCACTTAGACTTACGGTATATACCACTTCCCAGCCCTAAGTAAGTGGCCTATTGTCCCCAACAATCTGGCTCCTCATTTTACTGGTTAATGCAAATGTGGGGAGAAAGGGAACTTTCAGTTAGGACAGGTAGAGGAAAAAGGATGCCGTGCTAGGAGGAGACTCTATGGTGGGGGAACCAGACTTCTGGTCAGCAGAGGAAAAAGGACACCACACTGGCGGTCCTGCAGAAAATGGTAGTTAATCAGTAGTGCGAACGGTAGGAAGATTCGAACATATATATATATATATATTTTTTACCTCTCTTAACCTCGTCTCCAACTCCAGCAGGCGAGTCTTGTCGGTGTGGTCCTGATGACTGATTTTTTCCAATTGTTCCTCCAGTTTATTGTTGTGCGCCTCTAATTTTCCGGCCTGGGTTTCCAGATAAAATTTCTGCTGCCTGAGCTCAGAAATCATCTCTTCTTGGGCTTTCCTAAATAAATAATTTTTTTAAAAAAATTGGAGGAGGAGGAGGAGTGGGGGGGAGGGTGTTAGGTAGTCTAACTCTAACCCAAAGGCCATTTTCATTTTAGTAATGAGGGTAGTCCTCGACTTATGATCACAATTCACCCCAATTTCTCACTTGTTAAAAACTTCCAGTGTCGGAGCATTTACAACTTTGGGAGGCAAGTTGTTCCACTGGTTAATTGTTCGAACTGTCAGGAAGTTTCTCCTAAGTTCTAAGTTGCTTCTCTCCTTGATGAGTTTCCACCCGTTGCTTCTTGTCCTGCCTTCAGGTGCTTTGGAGAAGAGCTGGACTCCCTCTTCTTTGGGGCAGCCCCTGAGATATTGGAAGGCTGCTATCATGTCTCCCCTCGTCCTCCTTTTCATCAAACTAGACATTCCCAGTTCCTGCAACCGTTCTTCCTATGTTTTAGCCTCCAGCCCTCTCACCATCTTTGTTGCTCTTCTCTATAGATTCTCAACATCTTTTTTACATCGTGGCGACCAAATGCCGTATATTCCAAGTGTGGCCTTATTACCAAGGCCATATAAAGTGGTATTCACACTTCACGTGATCTTGATTCTATCCCTCTGTTGATGCAGCCTTTTATTTCGGTTTCGGCAACCCATAAACCTTGTTTAGATTCCAGAGTCCTCAGAACGGCATCCAATCCCTTTCCCCCCACCCCCCCTCCAATCAATTTGCAAGATTTTAGATAACTCATGCAATTTTTGATAAAGATGTCAAGACTGCACACACACACACACCCTTGGCAAACTTTCTGGCGACAGACAAGATAGACAGACAGACAGACAGACAGAGAGAATGCAATTAGGGAAGATTCAGAGATGTTCTTTGAGGTGCCTGTTTGGGCCTATCTCGGCTCCAAATTCAAAGCAGCATCAAAAGGAACGCTCTACACAATGAGTAACAAGCTTGGTAAACTTCTCCAAATGGCTGTGAGTCAAGACAACATAATAGCAGCTTTTATGCTTACATGTTCCTCTGAGTAAACAGGCTGCTGTTTGCTGCCAGCTTGTTAGCTTCAGACAGTTCCACTATTCTCTGCTCCAGAGATCTGATCTTCGAATCCATGGCATTGATCATCTGAAGAAAGAAGGCACATATTATTCCCCCCCGCTGTATTAACAGCGGTGTTCGAACCGTGATGGATTTATTCAATTTCTCCAGCCGCCCAACTCAACCAATTGACTCTGGGAAGCTTACAAATGCTCAAATGATAAAAAAAAACAAGTTTTAAAAAAAACCAAAACAAAACCCCACTAAAACGGTAAAAAAAACCACCCACGAGGTTAAATAAATACAAACGGCAGCGGTGATGATTCATCTACTAACAGTAAAAGCCAAGAAAGGAGGCCCTTCCGACTCCCAGTCAAGTATTTAAATCAGGGATGTCCAATCTTGGACAACTTTAAGACCTGTAGGCTTCAACTCCCAGAATTCCCCAGCCAGCCATGCTAGGGCGCAAAGAAAAAAAAAATCTGCTGTGAACTCCACATAGGTGTCAGGAAGGGCATCCGGTCAGTGAAGGCTCAGCTCCATCCAGTCGCCTATGGATAATTAAAGGTAAAGGTTCCCCTCGCATATAGGTGCTAGTCGTTCCCGACTCTAGGGGGCGGTGCTCATCTCTGTTTCAAAGCCGAAGAGCCAGCGCTGTCCGTAGGCGTGTCCGTGATCATGTGGCCGGCATGACTCAACACCAAAGGCACACGGAACGCTGTTCCCTTCCCACCAAAGGTGCTCCCTATTTTTCTACTTCCATTTTTTTACCTGCTTTCGAACTGCTAGGTTGGCAGAAGCTGGGACAAGTCATGGGAGCTCACCCCGTTAACACGGCACTAGGGATTCGAACCGCTGAACTGCCGACCTTTCGAGCGACAAGCTCAGCATCTTAGCCACTGAGCCCCACCGCGTCCCACGATGAATATGAATAATTAAGGGATCGTAAAAAGGAAGTAAACGGGAGTATGTGCATTAACTATATTGTATTAATAAAGAAGAATATGTGTAGCTCGGGGTTGATAGGAGGGGTCCTTGGTGCTCTCTGAGCTTGCTGGTTTTCTTGCAGACGTTTCATTACCCAACTAGGTAATGTAATCAATGATAGAAGGGAGTGGGGTTTGCAGAGAGGAGGGGGAAGGACTGTGGGGTCCTTGGTGCTGAGCTTGCTGGTTTTCTTGCAGTTGTTTCAGTACCCTAACTAGGTAACCTAATCAGTGCTAGTGCTTATCTAAGTTGTACATGCATAATTTAAGGCCTCGAAAAGGGTTGGAGCCATTCTAATCTCCGAGGGGGACGATATCCCACGGAGCAGGGGCCACCGTAGAAAAGGCCCGTCTTCTTGTTCCTGCCAGTCGACATCTTTGGCTGACGGGATTTACAACATGTCCAATCTGCCAGATCAAACTGGACAGGTGAACCCTGTCTTGGGTAAAGACAGTCCTACAGGTAACCCAGTCCCAAGCCAGGTAAGGCATTCAAGGTGACAAGGAGCACCTCGAACTGCACCCTACGGATGCAAATATCGGAAGGGGTGAAGCCCTTTCTCGCCTCTAGGATAAAAAGCAAGCTGGCCATCTTCTCAAAAATGTTTCTGAACTTTCTAAGAGTCTGAACTTCATGGGAAATCACGTGGAGATCTACAGGAATTTGCGGGCCCCGTCTTCCAACTCTGCTCAACATATTCTACGGGTGCCCAGCAGGCGTGTTCTTTGAAGCACACCGTGGCTTCCCGACAGGAGGCAGGGGAGAACTCTCAACAGCTCCTCCGCATGAAAACATCTTTTACGCCGGCAATATTGATATGACAATTATGCGTGTTTAGCTCACGCTAAGCCGGGGCAAGTGACATTTTACGCATTTGGATGTGACTAACATCACCTACGAGCAGCCGGGTGACTCAAGCTAATTGAAATAACGGTGCCTGAGCTAAACAGCAGCCCCGCTTACCGCTTTCTGCTCGGCAAGGATTTTGCACTTTTCGTGAGCTTCCTCCTCGTGTTTCCTCAGCATGTTCTCCAGAGCATCTTTGTCCGCCAAGTCTTTCTTCATCTGGTTATCAAGCACCTGCGGGGATTGTGGGAAGGAGGACACAAGCGGGCCTTACTTTTAGGCCTGTTGACGTTCGAGCGAAACTTGTTTCGGACGGCTGGAAAAGTGCCAGAGAAACACTGGAAGGCTAAACCCTATCGGGAATTTGCAAAAGCTTTCTGCAGCTGAAAAAGCCGGAGTTGGTCTTGGAGTGGCATTCCAGATGCTCCATTCAAAAGAAACCTCAGAAAGTGTATTCAAAATGGACTGTGATTAATATGTGAGTGTGTATGTAGCATATATGTATGTATGTATGTATGTGCATGCATAGATAGATAAATAGATAGACAGATAGATGGATGGATGGATGACAGACAGACATAGATGATAGATGACATACTATGTCATCTATAGTGTAGATGTATAGATGGATGAATGGATAGAGATGACAGACGGACGGACAGACAAATAGATAGATGATAGATGACAGACATACAGATTGGATGGATGGATGGATGGATAGATATAGATAGACGGACAGACATAGATGATAGATGATATACTATATCATCTATAGTATGGATGGATGGATAGATAGATATGACAGTCGTATAGACAGACAGACAGATGATAGATGGCAGACATACAGATTAGATTGATGAGTGGATAGATGGATGGATGGATGGATGGATGGATGGATGGATGACAGACAGACATAGATGATAGATGACATACTATGTCATCTATAGTGTAGATGTATAGATGGATGAATGGATAGAGATGACAGACGGACGGACAGACAAATAGATGACAGACATACAGATTGGATGGATGGATGGATAGATATAGATAGATGGACAGACATAGATGATAGATGACATACTATGTCATCTATAGTATGGATGGATGGATGGATAGATATGAGTCGTACAGACAGACAGACAGACAGATGATAGATGGCAGACATACAGATTAGATTGATGAATGGATAGATGGATGGATGGATAGATAGATATGACGGAAGGACAGACAGACAGACAGATATCTAGATGATAGATCGGAGACATACAGATTAGATGGATGGATGGATAGATAGATGATAGAGATAGATAGAAATTGACAGCAGGTATCAGAAATTTCATTTTTTAATGTGTGCCAATGTGTTCGCAGAAACAAGTGACCATAAAGGTTATCTTATCTTAAAACTACGTTTGAGAAACATGGATTTTGGCAACGGTGGCGAATATCTGTAGCTCGGGTATAGGATGAGGGTGGAGGCTCGTTCTCCGAGCTCGTGGGTTTGTTTCTGAACGTTTCATTACCAGGCTAGGTAACGTCTTCAGCTGAGTTTAGGGGAGGTCAGTGTTTAGGGGTTCCGATGAAGATTGCCCACCAAAGACCACACCCCGACATGCCTTCTAGATGTTTCATAACAGGAGCAAAAAAACGATTGAGGTGAAGAGGAGGCTGGCATGCCCAACTCAAAATTCAGTGCTACTTAGAGTCTAATTGTTCAGTTGCCTAGCACGGTGGACATTATTTGGCGAGAGTTTCGTTCGAACCTTTCTTCGTATTTTCTGCCTGGGTCAACCTGACATCTGAATAGCCGCTCAACAGTTCCATGGCAATTTGAGCCCCATCCTCCTCCTTAACAATCCCTTAAATTGGTTAAAAGCTCTTGCTGGACTTTCCCAGGGATTTCTTGAAAAAGTCAGCTAACGCAGAAGGGGAGCATGAAGGGGGAAGAATAAAGGTAAAGGTAAAAGTTCCCCTCGCACATATGTGCTAGTCGTTCCCGACTCTAGGGAGCGCTGCTCATCCCCGTTTCAAAGCCGAAGAGCCAGTGCTGTCCGAAGACGTCTCCGTGGTCCTGTGGCCGGCATGACTCAACGCCGAAGGCCCATGGAACGCCGTTCCCTTCTCACCAAAGGTGGTCCCTATTTTTCTATTTGCATTTTTTTACAGGCTTTTGAACTGCTAGGTTGGCAGAAGCTGGGACGAGTCACGGGAGCTTACCCCGTTATGTGGCGCTAGGGATTCGAACCGCTGAACTGCCGATCTTTCGATCAGAAAAGCTCAGCGTCTTAGCTACTGAGCCACCGCGTCCCCCCAAATCATCTGATGATAGATAGATAGATAGATGATAGATATAGATATAGACAGATGATAGAGATAGAGATAGACAGACAGACAGAGATAGAGATAGATAAATAGAGATAGATAGATATAGAGATACAGATGATAGATGATAGATAGATGATAAATGATAGATATAGATAGATAAATAGAGATATAGAGATAGACAGATGATAGATGATAGATATCTATCTATCTATATTTGATAGATAAATAGAGATAGATATAGAGATAGACAGATGATAGATATAGATAAATAGAGATAGATAGAGAGAGAGAGAGAGAGACAGAGAGGGAGAGGGAGAGAGAGAGAGAGAGAGGCAGGACGCTGACTCTGTAAACCGCTTAGAGAGAGCTATGAAGCGGTCTATAAGTCTAAGGACTATTGCTATTTCCTTTCCTTTCCCAACTCAATGCAGGAGGATAAGAAACGCCCCCGGTCTCCAGAGGATCAAATCCACTTCTTACTTTGAGCCTTTCTTCATACATTTGTTCTTTCTGCTTCAGGTGCAACTCCAGGTGTTGGGCCGCCAGCTGAGCTTCCCTGTGTTTCTCTTCCAGTTCCTAGGAGAAAAGAGATTTCTTCAGCATCTCAAACTCAAAGGGGGACACACACACACACACACACACACACACAATATAATAACAGAAGTTCCACTTTTTTTTCCCCTCCAGGTCCTTTTTTCCATTAGACCCATAAAGGAAAAAAATGTTCTGCTTTCATCTTCATCTCCACTTTCAAAAACCTTCTCTGTTAAAAACGCGAATCGCGATTCGAAAAGCCGCCCTTAATAAGGGACGTGGCTCCGTGCCTGCGTTTCCAACGGACTGCGTGACCTGACAATCCTTCTTCTGCATTGCGCGTGAATAAATCACAGGCTCATCTGTAGGCTGAACTTCTGAAAGATCGCTTGCTGCGCATCGACGTGCTCCCCGGGATAAATGTTTCGCAGGATCCAATCTGGGTCACTCGCCGGGGATCAGAAGGTTCGGCCTTCCCGAGCTTTCGGATTCGTGCTGGAGCCCATCCTCGGGGAACTTTTCCCTAGCGGAGTGTGCGCTGTTGTGTGTGTGTATGTGTGTGGTTTTTTAGAACGGCACACAATCCGTTAGGGAGATGTTCCCCGAGGATGGGCTCCAGCACGAGTCCGAAAACCCGGAAGACAAAACCCAGATTGGATCCTGCATGCATGCATCTGATTCACAGATTAACAGAGTCGGAAGGGACCCTGTGGATCATCTAGTCCAACCCCCTCCCCCCAAAAAGCAGGAAACCCTACACCATTTCTGATATCGGGGTACAGCCCATCAACAATTATACGAACACTGTTAAGTTGTAAGGCCTTGGTACTAAGGTGACAGTTGGGATACAGCATCCAGTTTTGGTCGCCACGATGTAAAAAAAGATGTGGAG
The DNA here is from genome assembly GCA_012654045.1 of Ptyas mucosa. Classification (NCBI taxonomy): domain Eukaryota; kingdom Metazoa; phylum Chordata; class Lepidosauria; order Squamata; family Colubridae; genus Ptyas; species Ptyas mucosa. The sequence goes on from WNWU01000149.1 coordinate 74,523, forward strand.
ACTCTAGAAAGAGGGCAGAGAAGAGCAACAAAGATGGTGAGGGGACTGGAGGCTAAAACACATGAAGAACGGTTGCTGGAATTGGGTAGGTCTATATTGTGGCCTGCCAGCAGCCTGCAGAGCTGGTAGCGGAGTCAGACAGCGATGAGGCTGAGGAAGAACAGGGGCCAGTCCTGGAGGCTGGGGAAGGCCCGGATGAGGGCTCTGCGTCGGAGGCAGAGATGGGGCCAGGGCCATCTGGGAGCGATGTGCGGACCCCGGAGCCTCCAGAGGCTGACAGCAGAGAGGCAGAGGAACAGGAGGAGCCTGATGCGCAGAGCTGCCAGAATCAAAAAGGACGACTCGGGAGTAAGGCCAGGAGATGATTGGCCCCTCCCATAAGGCTTAAAAGAGCAGCAACGGCTCTTGGAATCTTTGTAGAAAAGGAACGTTGATCCGACTGCTTCTTGTCAGCATCTCTTGAACTTGGTGGGCGTTTTGCCAAGAAAAGCCTTTGGCAGGTTGCCGAAGACATCAAAGGTTGGTGATAAGGCCGAAGAATTTTATTTTGGACTCAGCTGAGAATGAATTCATTCTCAGCTGTTTTAATAAAATAGGTTTGTTCAGGACTGAATTGTGTTTGGTAATCACTACGTGGGCTTCGGTCACAACAGTCTAGTTTGATGAAAAGGCGGACTAGGGGAGACGTGAGAGCAGGCTTCCAATATCTCAGGGGCTGCCCCAAAGAAGAGGGAGTCAAGCTATTCTCCAAAGCAACTGAAGGCAGGACAAGAAGCAATGGGTGGAAACTCATCAAGGAGAGAAGCAACTTAGAACTAAGGAGAAATTTCCTGACAGTGAGAACAAATAACCAGTGGAACAACTTGCCTCCAGAAGTTGTGAATGCTCCAACACTTGAAATTGTTAAGAAGAGGTTGGATAACCATTTGTCTGAAGTGGTGTAGGGTTGCCTGCCTAAGCAGGGGGTTGGAGTAGAAGACCTCCAAGGTCTCTTCCAGCTCTGTTATTCTATTCTATTCTGTTCTGTTCTGTTCTGTTCTGTTCTGTTCTGTTCCGTTCCGTTCTGTCCCATCCCATCCCATCCCATTCTCTACTCCATTCTATTCTATTCTTCTTTCCAATATCTATTCTATTCTATTCTATTCTATTCTGGTCTGTTCTGTTCTGTTCTATTCTAAATAATTCACAAGACTAGCACGCATCTCTCTGCAATCGGCTTAAACATATATTCGAAAGCAAGCCAGCGCCACCGACAACCAAAACCCCATCGTGACCTATTTCCCCAAAACGGAATAGCTCTTTCCAGAAAGTCAAGAAGTGTTAAGTTGAAAGCCGTTGCAGACTCCGGGGCAGAGAAAGAAAAAAAACAACAACACTTGAAATCTTCTTCTCCTACTCAGCTGCCCCTACCTCTGTTGCCATAGCAAGCTGTCAGCTCCCACCTACACGGCGAAAAGCCCAGGGAAAACATAAAGACTCGCAACGCTCTCTCTTCTTTGAGGGTAGATCTTTCTCCTTTTCGCTTCGGTTCTTTGAAGTAGAGCCCAGCTCAAGCAGTCGCTTCCTTTTTGAGAAAATGCTCTCCGGTTTTTTAGTGGGGGAACCCATCGGCTGCTGGTGATTCTCCAGAACAGAGGTCTTCAAATTTGGCAGCTTTAAGACTTGTGGACTTCAACTCCCAGAATTCTCCAGCCAGCATAGAACTGGTTGACCCTTCCCCACTCCTCTTGGCTATGACTGAATAACAGAGTAACGGAGTTGGAAGGGACCTTGGAGGTCTTCTAGTCCAACTCCCTGCACCGAGCAGGAGACCCTAATACCGTTTCAGACAGGTCCAGGTCTTTTCTTCAAACTGCTAGGTTCGAAAGGAGCTGAGGCAGAAACGGGAGCTCGACCCATCCTGGAGCGCTCGGGTCTCAAACTGCCAACCTCCTTTCAGTTGACACGGCCGGCGTTTTTTTTAAACCGCTGGGATACCGCACAACAGTTGTGCGGGGGGTGGGGGTGGGGATCGCGAGGAAGTGGACAGTAGTTGCTTTTTTCCCCAATCTCATTTTAACCGGAGTAGCCACATTTTATTTATTTATTTGTTATTCGTATTTCTATGCCGCCCACTCTCCGAGAACTCTGGGCGGCTTATACCAAAGACAGCATACTAAATAGCATCTTGCCCCCCAACAATCCGGGTCCTCGTTTTACCCACCTCGGAAGGATGGAAGGCTGAGTCACCCTTGAGCCGGTGAGATTTGATCCGCTGATCTGCTGAACTAGCAGTCAGCTGAAGTAGCTGCAGTACAGCACTCTAACCACTGCGCCACCTCGGCTCTTTTTACATGGCGAGATAGGCGGCGAATACATTTAAGAAATAAAACAAACAAACTTTGACCGGTCGTTAAAGAAATGGCCGTAAGTCGAGGAGCACCTGTGCCTGCCAATCTGTGTGCATATAAATATTGATAGGTATTTGGACCGCCGATCAACGTAGGGCCAAAGAACTCTAAGCAGCTGGAAAGGACTCCTTTATCCTTCGTAAGAGCGAGAATCCTAGCAAGCCACACCATGGATTCGCATCGGCATATTATTTCCGGAGAGGAAAGAGTTAAGGTGATTCATTCGGTCCTTCTCCAACACGGGGGAAAAACCCAACAGATTTCGGGACACGGGCGAGATTGCCAAGGCTTCTCCAGCTTGGCTTTGCAGGCTTCATTGTCATGTAACTCCAACATATTGATGGGCAGGGAGTTTACGAAACACCCCTTGGTTGGAGCCGGGAGCGTCTGTTGCGGCAACTGGAAGCTGAGGCTCTTCCGTGGGAAGCAGAAGCACCACGAGGAGCCCGGGGGATTCTGTGGGAAAGGCCCCGGGGGAAATTGGGAGCTGAAAGGGGGGAATTGGAGGTCTCGTGGCAGAGACTGGACGGGAAGCGTCATTTTTTTCTGGCCTGTCCAAGAATTAATTAATTACTTAATTCTTTCTTTCTTTTTCTTTCTTTCTTTCCTTCCTTCCTTCCTTTGCTTTTTCTTTCTTTCCTTTTTCTTTCTTTCTTGCCTTCCTTTCTCTTTGCCTTCGTTTCTTCCTTGCTTCTTTTTCTTCCTTCCTTCCTTCGCTTTCTTTCTTTCCTTTTTCTTTTTCCTTCCTTTTTCCTTTTCTTTCTTGCCTTCTTTGCTTCTTCCTTCTTTCCTTTCCTTTTTTCTTTCCTTCCCATCTTTCCTTTTTTTCTTTCTTTCCTTCCTTCCTTCCCTCTTCTTTCTTTCCTTCTTCCTTCCTTTTTTCTTTCTTTCTTTCATGCCTTCCGTCTTTCTTTTCTTCCTTCCTCTCTCTCTCCTTCCTTCTTTTCCCTTCCTTCCTTCCTTTCTTTCTTCATCACATTTTCAAGGAAGTCCAGTTGCCTTTTCAAAAGCACTATTGCATCAACCAACTAGAGTTAAGAGGCTACCACGTATGAATATATATGTATAAATACTTTTTATTGGGGCGGTTTTTCATGATTTATGGTTGATGTCAAACACCCCCTGAGAAAGCTTGAAGGCTGATGCCTTCTCTGAAGCAGGAACCACATCGTTTTTCAGCCTCACGGACTCGGGGCATTATTAACAAGGAACCCTCGATAAATGTTACCTGTCCCCAGCTGCAGAAGTTTATAATTTGAAAGCTTCTGCTCCTTTTTCTGTCTTTTTAACACTTCCCACCAAATACCACTCACTCCGTTTGAAAACTCCCCTCTTCTTGTTTTTTTTTTTTCATTGCTACCCACCAGAATTTTATCAGCCATCTGCTGGATTTGCTGAGATTTTGTCTGGATATCTTCTTTCAGTCGGTTCTCTCGCCGTTCCACCGTCTCCAGCCGCTTCACTTGGTTCTCCAGAGAATGGCGTCTTTCCTAGAGAAAGTTCAGACGAGAAGGCAGAATGAACCCCCCACCGCCCAAAAAAAGAATCCGGATAGTCACCCAACGTTTCGCCATCACAAGACCACTAGACTCGAAACTTTGGATGATTGAATTTGAGTTAGGAAGCCCGGACCGTTTGAAAAATAACAAAAAAGTAAAAAAAAAAAAATGGCAATGATTCTTTCGGGACAACTCTGCCACACCGTATAAATTTGGTCAGTTTCAAATCAAGGAAAGGGGTTTCCCTTTACAAACTAAGGTGACCGCAAACGGCTGTGGCTGCACGCTCTCCAAATTCACTTCTGCCTTTATTTAAGTTAAAGGTAAAAGTTCCCCTCGCACATACATGCTAGTCGTTCCCGACTCTAGGGGGCGGTGCTCATCTCCGTTTCAAAGCCGAAGAGCCAGCGCTGTCTGAAGATGTCTCCGTGGTCATGTGGCCGGCATGACTCAACGCGAAAGGCGCCCGGAATGCTGTTCCCTTCCCACCAAAGATGGTCCCTATTTTTCTACCTGCATTTTTTTTAACATGCTTTCGAACGGCTAGGTTGGCAGAAGCTGGGACGAGTCACGGGAGCTCACCCCGTTATGCGGCACCAGATTTTTCCGTTGCGTCGGAACCCGACGCGCCAAAGTTGACAACTAGCTAACCTCGGCTTCCAGCAATTTCTTTTTCATGCTTTCGTTGGAGTCCTCCCGGTTCTGCAATTTCTCCAGCTCTTTCTCGGCCCTCTCTTTGGCCTGGCGGATGTTCTGAAGCAATTCGGTGGCTTCCGAGCTCGCTTTCATGGCCTTCAAAGGGAAGTGAAAATCAGGGTGAAAATCAGGGGTGCCAAAACACGGAAGCGTTTCAGGAACCCATCGCACAAGGATTTTAGCTTAGCACATCACGTAATTTGATGCATGGGGGGGGAGGGGGAATCAACAATATACTGGTCCATACATTAGGAAGGAAGGAAGGAAGGAAGGAAGGAGGGAAGGAAGGAAGGAGGGAGGGAGGGAGGGAGGGAGGGAGAGAGAGGGAGGGAGGAAGGAAGGAAGGAAGGAAGGAGGGAGGGAGGGAAACCTTGTTGCTGGTATCCTTATGATTTATATTGATATTGTTTCCTAGTATGATTTGATTGCTTGTTTGTACCCTATGACTACCATTAAGTGTTGTACCTTATGATTCTTGATGAACGTATCTTGTCTTTTATGTACACTGAGAGCGTAGGCACCAAAGACAAATTCCTTGTGTGTCCAATCACACTTGGCCAATAAAATAATTCAGTTCAGTTCAGTTCAGTTCAGTTCAGCTCAGCTCTGCTCTGCGCTATTCTATTCCTATTCTATTCTATTCTATTCTATTCTATTCTATTCTATTCTATTCT
>WNWU01000149.1:79791-97586 GCA_012654045.1 Ptyas mucosa
CTATTCTATTCTATTCTATTCTATTCTATTCTATTCTATTCTATTCTATTCCTATTCTATTCTATTCCTATTCTATTCTATTCCTATTCTATTCCTATTCTATTCCATTCCATTCTATTCTTTTCTTCTAGGAGAGTGGGGCTGGGCTTCCTACACCAGAGGGGGAAAAAAATTGAAGTCATAGAATCCATGCGTTATCTTTTGGCACCGACCCCATTCATGAAAACCCCGAGCCAAATTAAACCACCGCAATCTGTTGCCATCTCCGCGCTCATTAAATCATCTCCCAAAGCAAGCCTCGACTGCTGAAAACGCTCACACACCTGGTGCGGGGTGCATCTCTCTCTCTCTCTCTGTCTCTCCTCTCTTCTCTCTCTCTCTATCTCCCTCTCTCTGTGTGTGTCTCTTTCCTCTCTGTCTCTCTCTCTCCCCCTCCCTCCCTCTCTCTGTCTCTCTCTCCTTTCTCTCTCGTCTCTCTTCTCTCTCTCTCCCTCCTCTCTCTGTCTCGCTCTCTCCCTCCCTCTCTCCTTTCTCTCTCGCACCATCCCTCCTCCCCTCTCTTTCTCTTCTCTCTCTCTCTCTCTTTCTCTCTCTCTCTTTCTCTCTCTCTCTCTGTTTGTGTGCCCGACTTGGCCTTCTCAAGTTAAATCCCTACCCAATAGTCCAAATTCTGACTCAAACTTTTGTTTTTAAAAATAAGCCGGCCCTGACAGGTTTTGAAGAGGAGAAAACACCGAGCATCACGATCTCAAGTTCCAGGGCCCACCCCCCACACATCCCCCACCCCTCCCTCTTCCCCGTCTCTCCTTCCTATCTAACAGCAGGATGACTAACTCTGTTTTGGAACACCAGACTCTTGTTCCGCCCTCCTCTGCGTTACAGCTTGCGGGAAAATGTCTGCAGAGGAGACTTATAAACTTGTGTAGGGGGGAAATTTAAAAAATAAATAAATAAAAATCAACCCCCCCCCCCCCCAAAAAAAAGCCCTTCCCCCTCACCAACTTTCTCACTGAAAATCAAAAGCCATCAATTCTCCGGCCACGTCCGGCATTAAACCTCACCTTGGTCAGCTTTTCTTGGAGTTCTTGAATTTTCACCTGTTGATCTGCATTGATCTAGATAAGAGAGGAAGGGAAAGAATGGCGGAATGACAAAATTGGAAAGGGATCTCGGAGGTCTTCTAGTCCAACCCACTGCTTAACCAGGAGACCGTACGCCTATGACTATCATTCAGTGTTGTATCTTATGATTCTTGACGAATGTATCTGGTCTTTTTATGTACACTGAGAGCCTATGCACCAAAGACAAAATCCTTGTGTGTCCAATCATACTTGGCCAATAAAGAATTATATTCTGTTCTATTCTATTCCTTATTTCTACTCTACTCTACTCTACTCTACTCTACTCTATCCCTTATTCTATTCTATTCTATTCTATTCTATTCTATTCTATTCTATTCTATTCTATTCTATTCTACTCTACTCTACTCTACTCTACTCTACTCTACTCTTCTCTACTCTATTCATCTCTGGAGGTTTTTAAGAAGAAACTGGACAGCCACTTGTCTGAAATGGTATAGGGTCTCCACCTTGAGCAATGGGTTGGACTAGAAGACCTCCAAGGTCCCTTCCATTTATTCTGTTCTGTTCTGTTCTATTCTATTCAAGGCCTTCCATGAAATTTCTGTCTTTATTTAGCCATCCTGTTTATCTATCTATCTATCTATCTATCTATCTATCTATCTATCTATCTATAAAAAGTTTATTATTATTGTACGTATATACACCGTATATCCATACAACGAAATTCACGTAACACCCAGAGACCAGCCCCAACTCACATGACAATCCTCAAACACCCCCCACCCACCAAAAATTCCCCACCCCTAAACCACCCAAAAATCCCCACAGCAGACCAAGTAATGCTGTCCAACAGCTCACTGATGGTGGCCCTTTAGTTCATGGTTGAGTGCAACTATAGCTCTGGGATAAAACCTTTTCCCAATTCTTACTTCCTGAACCTTGTCTTAGGCTGACCTTCCCTAATTTGCCTTCTCCACTCTGCTTACGCAGCTCAACGTCTCCTTACTTTCTGACTCCTTACAGCCTCTAAGCTGGCGCAAGGATTTTTCCTCGGCTGCTGAAAACGCACTTCAAGTCACAATGCTCGATATCTTATAAGCTGCCTAAGATTGGCAGTTTCCCTTATGGGGATAAAATGTTCAGGAAGATTCCATATAATGCTAATGCGGTCAAACAGGGCACAGTTTCTATCACTATTACCTGTCCCCAAATCCCAGTTTTAAGTCCGGAATACATTCGATTTTATGATTTCGGTCCTCTGGCTAGTCCCTCACTGCCAATCAAACTATGAGTCACTCAAATATTGTATTTATTCTGGGACACCAAAGGTGCTTTCTTCGTTTTTTTTCATTGAAGACGTTTTGCTTCTCATCCAGGAATCTTCTTCAGTTCCCCAAAGACAACTGGAACTTCCTTCATTTTTCCTTGAAAAGGTTTCACTTCTCATCCCAGAAGCTTCCTCCATTCTCCGTTCCAATCCTTCTCCAGAACTGAGGAAGCTTCTGGGATGAGAAGCGAAACGCCTTCAAGGAAAAACAAAGGAAGTCCACTTGCCTTTTAGAAAAGCGCCATGATCTGGATGATTTGAGAATCCACAATTTATATGCGAAGAATTCCAGAAAGAAAATGAGACTTATAAACATACCTTCTCCAGCTTGGAATACAGCTCTCCTACTTCAGTTTTTCCTTGGTCTTTAACCTTTTAGGTGAGAATTAAACAGAACATGCAATTTAGTAATCAGATCTAGATTAACAGAAAACTATGCAGCTTTGAAGTTTCCATGTTCTTAGACCTTCCCCCCCATGCTTTTATTGGAGAAATAAGGGTGAAATTTGCAGGCAATTGTGATCCAAAAAAAAAGAAAGAGGGGGAATCTTTCTTAAGCAGATATCCTAATCTAATTGCGGTATTGAAAACAGAGTCATTGGAAATTAATAAAAGCAGTTATTGAGGACTAATTTTGACCAGAAAAAGGCAACCATACTAGGTGTAAAGGCATTTCTTCCGATTATTTTGCAACACACAAAGTAAACAATTTAGAATAAGAGTTGGAAGGGACCTTCGAGGTCTTCTAGTCCAACCCCCTGCTTAGGCAGGAAACCTGACACCACTTCAGACAAATGGTTATCCAACATCTTCTTAAAAACTTCCTGTTGGAGCATTCACAACTTCTGGAGGCAAGTTGTTCCACTGGTTAATTGTTCTCATTGTCAGGAAATTTCCCCTTAGTTCTAGGTTGCTTCTCTCCTTGATGAGTTTCCACCCGTTGCTTCTTGTCCTGCCCTCAGGTGCTTTGGAGAATAGCTTGAAAACCGAGATTGAAAATCAACCATTGAATTCTGGAGGAGCTGACCTTAACTACTTTCTGGAGCCGGTTGTGACATTCGGTGGCTTTTCGCTTGAACTCTTCGGCGGCCAGTCGAGATTCCCTCAGCTCCGATTCGTAAAGATCGCTGCGTCTGCGAGCAGAAATCAGGTCTTCTTCTAGCTGATTCATCATCAATCTCATTTCTTCCACTTGAGCTTGGTACTCCTGAGGATCGGAAAGGGAGGTCAGACATAGTGGAAAGTCATGAAGGAAAAATAAGAGGGGAGGAAAGATTCTGGAATCACAGAGAGACTCAAAGCGAAATGTGGTCATCCGTTTGTTCGTTCACTCATAAATCCATTCATTCATTCATTCATTCGAATAACAGGGAAGGGACCTTGGAGGTCTTCTAGTCCAACCCCATTTGGGCAGGAAGCCCTATACCGTTTCAGACAAATGGTTGTCCAATCTCTTCTTAAAAATTTCTAGTGTTGGAGCCATTCACAATTTCTGGAGGCAAGTTGTTCCACTGATTAATCATTCTAACTGTCAGGAAATTTCTCTTTAGTTTTAAGTTGCTTCTCTCCTTGATTCGTTTCCACCCATTGCTTCCTGCCCTGCCCTCAGGTGCTTTGGAGAATAGCTTGACTCCCTCTTCTTTGGGGCAACCCCTGAGATATTTGAACACTGCTATCATGTCTCCCCTAATCCTTCTTTTCATCAGACTAGACCTACCCAATTCCTGCAACTGTTCTTCATATGTTTTAGCCTCCAGTCCCCTAATCCTCTTTGTTGCTCTTCTCTGCACTCTTTCTAGAGTCTCCACATCTTTTTTTACATCCTGGCGACCAAAACTGGATGAAGTATTCCAAGTGTGGCCTTACCAAGGCCTTATAAAGTGGTATTAACACTTGACGTGATCTCGATTCTATCCCTCTGTTGATGCAGCCTAGAACTGTGTTGGCTTTTTTGGCAGCTGCTGCACACGGCTGGCTCCTATCTAAATGGTCATCCACTAGGACTCCAAGATCCCTCTCGCAGTTACCACTATTGAGCGAGGTTCCACCTATACGGTACCTGTGCATTTTGTTTTTCTTGCCTAAATGTAGAACCTTAATTTTTCCACCACTGAATTTCAACTTGTTAGATAGCGCCCAATGTTCAAGTCTGTCAAGATCCTTCTGTATCTTAAGCTTATCGTCTTCTGGAGCGTTGGCTATTCCTGCCAGCTTGGTGCCATCTGCAAATTTGATGAGTTCCCTATCTATCCCCTTGTCCAAGTCATTCATTTTTATTCATTCACTATTCATTTTTATTCATTCACTATTCATTTTTATTCATTCATTCATTTTCATTCATGCATTCATTCCAGGGGTGAAATTCGGCCAATTCCTACCGGATCACGCGATACGATAGGGCCGACTGCACGAAACCCCGCCCACCCACGGGATGTCATGACGTCCCATTTTTGTGACGATTTTCAACCTCTGCGCATGCGCAGAAGGCTTTGCGTATGCACAGACAATGGCGCATGTGAGTGTAGCAAGGCTGCGCATGGCGCATGCACATTTGTGAACTGTTAGGGAAGGTAAGTGAATTTCCCACTGGATTCATTCATTCATTTTTCTATAGACCCCCAGAACCAAGTAAGGCGCTTTCCACATTTCTGACACGCCGAGCCCAAAAGGTTCGCCATCCCCTCTTCTTAACCGTCATGATTACCGTATTTTTCGGAGTATAAGACTCACCTACCTTTTTCGGTGAGGAAAAGAAGAAAAAGAAATCTGCCTCTGCCTCTGAGCAATTTTGCCTCCTTGCAACAAGCAGCAAACAGCCTGCTTTACTTTCAGTTTCGTTTTCAGCATAGCTTGATTAGCCCAAGGGGGGGGGGGGGAAATCTCCTCCAGCAATTTACCTCTTTGCAGCAAGCGGCAGAGCCCTGGGCAAAAGAGCTGAGAGCAAAACAGCTGAGAGTCGGGAGGCCGATCCAATCAACTTGTGCTAATCAGGCTGTGCTGAAGCTGAAAGGAGCTGTTTTTTTTCTTCTTCTTGCTGTTTGCTTGCAAGGAGGTAACTGCTGCGAGGCAGAGGCCAAAGGGTGGGGGCCAGTGGGTGGGCGGGGCTACATTCGGTGTATAAGACGCACCTAAATTTTCACCCCCTTCAAGGGGGAAAAAGGTGCATCTTATACTCCACAAAATACGGTACATCCTCACGAACCAGAGTTATCTGTACCTGTTCTTTGATTTCCTGCAACTTGCGACTTTGTTCTCTTATATCGTGAAGGAGCTGCAGCGCCTTGTCATCCTCTTGAGACACTTCCATCCGCGCCTGTTCCAAACTTCGCTTTAAGCTCTGGAAAAAATGCAAGGTTGGACACAGAAAGACCCCCCTTTGCCTGAGACTGGGCCAAAGCAAAGGCAGTCAGCTAAGAGGGGAAAAAAAACAACAAAAAACAACCCCCAAACCGTTGTGAACAAGAAGCTTTGCATCTTAGCATTTTTGGGGTGCAATTTCCACCTTCTGACCTCGGGTGCAGGAAGAAGATCTTTTCGAAAGATGCCTCCAGACCGGTTAAAAATATGCTTTCGATCCAAAACGGTAACAAGGACAAGTTATTTAAGAAGCTACTTGAAAATGAGACTATCATCATAATCCCCATGCAGAATCACAGAGTTGGAAGAGACCTTGGAGAAGGGGTGAAATGCTACCGGTTCGCACCAGTTCGCCCGAACCGGTATTTCCGACGATCAGCTGTGCTGCACAATTTAAATTAGCTAGAAAGCAGGAAATCCTCGACTTCCTCGACTAAGTCGAGGTAGTCCTCGACTTACAAACATTTGTTTAGTGACTGTTCGAAGTTACAATCGCACTGGGGGGAAAAAGTGAAACTTACGACAAAGTTTCACAATTACCACCTTTGCAGCGTCCGTCCATCCGTCCCTCCCCACCCCCCAAAATGGTCATGCGATCCAAATTCAGATGTTTGGCAACCGACTCATACTTATGACGGTTGCAGAGGGTCACGCAATCCCCCTTTTGGGACCTTCTGACAAGCAAAGCCGATGGGGAAACCACAGGTTCACTTAACCACTCATGTTGTGTGACTCGTTTAACAACTGCCGTAATTCGCTTAACAAGCGCGGCAAGAAAAGTCGTCAAAGGGGGGAGGGGGCTCAAATTCACTTAACAAATGTTTCGCTTAGCCACAGAAAGGTTGGGGCTCAATGGCGGTTGTAAGTCGAGGACTCCCGGCATTCTTTCGCCTTGGTATCACAATCAACCCTTAGGCTCCCGAGACCACAATATTATGTAACAAGAACTTCAAAAGGCTTTTCAAATGATAAAACCGTCTGGAGCAAATTTCTTAAAACGGTGCCACCAGCCCTGGGAGTGGCCAATCGCCGACTCGAGATCTCCTAGAGGCCCACCGGAGTGAAGGGGTTTTCTGGGGAACAGGGAGAGGCTCACACTGCATTCTGTGATGTAGGTAGCCAGGTCCTGTTCGAGGAGGGATCGCTGCGTCTCGGAGGCTTTCAGTTCCACCTCCTTTTGGCTGAGCACAGCCTCCACCTCTGACACTCTGCGATGCAGGCGCGTCATTTCCTGCTCCATCTGCAAACAGACATCGAAAAGGTTTTAAAAAGGGATTTCCGGTGGGCGCGACGGAGAGAGCTGGCGGCGTCAAGGCACGCCCCGGAAAGGTAAGAGACGAAGGTTTTTAGTAAGGTGTTTTAAAAGGCAAATACCATTATTTCTGGTCCTGGGAAATTCACACTTCCTTCTCAGGGGAAAAGCAGTAATTCTAAGTCACCCCATTCATTCACGCGGCTTGTTCGCATTCGGTTCCTCTTCGAACCCCGTTTAGCAAAGAAGTCACCATCATTTTTTCACCCGATTGGGTGGGGTTTTATTATTATTATTTTTTTTCCCCCTCTCTCTCTTTCGCTCCACAGATGGGTCACTTTAGCTTTATCCCAAATCCATTTCGAAGCAGAAGTGGATTTCCCCCCATATCTTTCAGAGGGACCAGAGATTAACGCGGATCAAAGCAAAAGAAAGCGTGACACTCCCTCGGCAAAGTCCCTCAAAAGGAGAACGGGAGTTTTCACGGATCCCCACCGAGTTTATTTCCAAGAAAAGAGTTAGAACACGGTTCGTTGCAAATTGAAGAAGCGGCTGTAGTTACGGAAGCAGAAAGAAGAGGACCAGGAAGAGAAGGGGAGAGGGAGAAATACGCCCCCCAAGACTTTGCAGTACTCAAAAAGAGAATTAGAAGAAGGAAAGCATCAGATGAAAACGGCATGTGAAGTGCTGGAAATCAGAGCTGGGCTGATCAAGGATCTTGGATGGATCCAGAGCTTCTTCGGGTTAATGGGAACAACCCTGGAAAGAGACATGACCTAAGCTCATCTCTTTCTGCCCAATGAGGAAAAGTCTCCGCTGAAGCCGCCAACTGACGTCAACCTCTGGCAGGTCCTTTAGGCCGGACGGGTCGTGGACTTCTGGAGCAAGGAGGGAGGCCGGCCATGGAAATAAATACCTTGTGACACTTATCCTGGGTGTCTCGTAGCTCTTTGCTCTTAAAAAGGAGTTTCTTTTCCATGGAGCTAATCTTCGCGGGAGAATCCGAACGCAAAGCAGACCTTGAAAAAAGAGGAAAGAGAATGAATCTCAGACACTGCGCATAAAATATATGTGATATTCCAATCTGTAGCCTAAGAGCAGGGAATGAAATGCTATCGGTTCACTCCGGTTCGGGCAAACCGGTAGTGATAAAAACTACCAGTTTGTGCGAACCAGTAGTTTAAAAAAAAAAAGCTTTCTAGCGAAGCTACATCAAGCGGCACAGCTTATCCTCCTCCCTCGCTGTTATACTTACCTTCCCAAGCCACCTTTTGGCGCATTTCACCACTGCCTAAGAGGTTACGTAGAACTTACTCACAACCTTCCTGTCGCCAATGTGGAGTTATAATCAGCAGATATATTCACAGTGTGCCCAGAGAGAGAAATATCTGCCTCTACCTAGGATCGATCTCACAGCCTCCTGATTGTGAGGCGAGAGCACCACCTCTACGCCACCACCGCACCACTCCAAATATTGTACTGCTATGACCCCATAAATAATAATTCTGTCATTATTTATAGCAACAATAAAAATACCATTGTTATTGTTCCAACAATAAGCATAACGTTTGCAAGAACAAGTCTTCAATCTGTCTACATAGGATAAAAGGGATGTCTACATAGGCTTTAAGGGATGTGGTGGCTAAGACGCTGAGCTTGTCGATTGAAAGGTTCGAATCCCGAGCGCTGCATAATGGAGTGAGCTCCCGTTACTTGTCCCAGTTTCTGCCAATGTAGCAGTTCGAAAGCAGGTAAAAAATGCAAGTAGAAAAATAGGGACCACCTTTGGTGGGAAGGGAACAGCGTTCCGTGCGCCATTGGCATTGAGTCATGCCGGCCACATGACCATGGAGATGTCTTTGGACAGCGCCGGCCCTTCGGCTTTGAAATGGAACGACTGGCACATATGTGCGAGGGGAACCTTTACCTTGATAAAGGCTATATATATATATATATATATATATATATATATATATATATAATGTATAATATATAATATATATTATATTGCTTGAATAAGCCTATATTATAAGGCCTAATATATAATATATAGCTATAAGGTCTATATATAATATATAATTAGTATACACACACACACACATATATATACACACATAAACCAAATTTATATTTCGCTGATAAAGAAATAAAGAGACTAGTATAGATCTATTTCAAGTTATTTAGCTCTCATATATATATATATATGTAATTAGGCGGCATTATACACACACACACACACACACACACACACAGATATATATATATGTTTTTCTTTCTTTTTCGTAGGTTTTATGTATATTTTTCTTTAGCCAGGTTATAGTTATGTAAGCCAAGATTTTATGCAGCCCTAGTTCAGTGAAATCATTCATATATATATATATATATATATATATATATATATATATATATATATGTTTGGTTATTCGGGTTTTCTCCCGTGTAAAATTGGAAGTGTCTTGGCGATGTTTCAACAAAATCTCATTCGTCATCTTCAGGCTGGTGTCTTCGGCTTCGTGCTAAGCGAATCAGGCAGTCGTTAAGTGAAGCCAGCTTCCTCCTTTCATTTTGCTTGTCGGGAGTCTGCGGGAAAAGGTCCCAAAATGGCGATCATGCGATCCTGGCATGTTGCGGCTGTTGTAAATACGTGCCAATGGCCAAGCATCTGGATTTTATATCACATGACCGCTGGGATGCTGCGACGGTCATAAGCGTGAGGATTGGTCGTAAGTCCCTTTTTTTTCAGTGCTGCCGTAACTTCGGAAAGTCACGGAACAAATGGTTGAAGCGTTATCAGGTTAAGTACAGCCGGTGGTTTGACTGTATTTGTCTTCTGTGAGGATCCAGATTGTTGGGTGGACAATTAGTCTAACATCTTAGAGAAAGCTGGAAAGCTACTGTGAAGCGAAATATAAGTCTAAGTGGTATTACTTTTGTTGGATGGATGGATGGATGGATGGATGGACGGACAGAGAGATATAGGCTCAAGGTTGACTCAGCCTTCCATCCTTCAGAGGATCCAGATTGTTGGGGTGGCGATTAGACTGACTCTGTAAACCGCTTAAAGAGTATTGGAAAGCACTGTGAAGTGGTATATAAGTCTAATGGCTATTGCTATCTCTCTCTCTCTCTCCTTTTTACCTATCATTCATCTATCTATCTATCTATCTATCTATCTATCTATCTATCTATCTATCTATCTATCATCTATCTATCTTCTATCTACCTATCATCCATCCATCCATCCATCCATCCATCCATCCATCCATCTAACTAAAGGTTGACTTAACCTTCCATCCTTCAGAGGATCCAGATTGTTGGGGTGGCGATTAGGCTGACTCTGTAAACTGCTTAAAGAGTATTGGAAAGCACTGTGAACTGGTATATAAGTCTAACGGCTATTGCTATCTCTCTCTCTCTCTCTCTCTCTCCTATCTATCTATCTATCTATCTATCTATCTATCTATCTATCTATCTATCTATTTATCTTCCATCTATCTATCTTCTATCTACCTATCATCCATCCATCCATCCATCCATCCATCCATCTGTCTTCTATTTACCTATCATCCATCCATCCATCCATCTATCTAAAGGTTAACTCAGCCTTCCATCCTTCCAAGGTCGGTCAAATGAGGACCCAGATCATTGGGGGCAAGAGGCTGACTCTGTAAACCGCTTAGAGAGGGCTGTAAAAGCACTGTGAAGTGGTATATAAGTCTAAGTGCTTATTGCTCTGCTCTTCCCCTTCCTTCCTTCCTCCCTCCCTCCCCTCCCTCCCTCCTTGTGATTAGAATATAGTATTGCAGGCTAACTCTGCCCACTGCCGGCAGTTCAAATCTCACCAGGCTCAAGGTTGACTCAGCCTTCCGTCGTTTCCGAGGTGGGTAAAATGAGGACCCAGATTGTTGGGGGCAAGAGGCTGACTCTGTAAACCAGAGGGCTGTAAAAGCACTGTGAAGTGATATGTAAATCTAAGTGCTATTGCTATATCTTGGTCTCATCATCCCTTCAACTTTGCATTATTCTCCCTTCAATGGCCGTCCCTTGTTTTTTTTCTTCTTCTTCTTTTTCTACCCAAAACTAGGATCCAAGTACGATTTATTTGTTCAAGCACTTAGACGCTGAAAGGCTCAACCTGGCATATCGTAAGTCCCCTCTCAGTATGCCACAAAGATCGCTTTCTGTGCTACAAATGCAGATGCAAAAAAAAAAAAAAGCTCTTTTTTCGTCACACAAGCTATGTGACTTTGGGAGAGATGTTTTACAGCCCTGTAATTGGGCTCGAAAATCATAGCTGATGGCTTAAGAGTACTGTGCAAATGAATCCCATGTTTATTCAATAAGCTTCCATTAAATAAAACACAACCCAAAAAAGAAAAAAAAAACCCAGCCAAATGTGGCTTATTAAATAAACACTGTTTACATATGCCACAAGAGAGCTTAACATTTGAATGAAGTCCTTCGTCTGAACATTTCTGATAACCACTGGGAGGTGTTTCATATGAGGATTATTTTATTTATGCCGGCCTTTCTGCTTAGATGAACAGACGGAAGTTACAAGCCATGGCTTATCTCCTCGCGTGTTCTGCGAAACCGTTAACTGTGATTTAGAAAGCTACTATGATAAAGCTGGTGTGTTAATCAAATTCTTGGATTGAAACTAGGAGATAAGCCATGGTTTCTAAGCCTGGCTTGCTGAGCAATCCCTGCCACTCAGAATGCGCTCAGTAAACCAGGTTTAAGCCAGCATGGCTTAATGTAAGGTCCAAACCCAGACTGTCCTTTCAAAATCTCCTCGAGGAGAGAAAGAAATGCCATGCCTTTAACTCAAGGCACATTTCCATTTTTCACATCTTCCTCTCGTGGAAGAATGTTTTTTGGAAGAAACGAGAAACTTTTTAAGAACCGACCTGCAGAATCCAATCCAAGGTTCAGAAACCCCAAGGGTAGCTTTGCAAATGAGCTTCTCCTTCGACCACGGCTACGCCTTGCCGCCGTCACCGTTAACCGATAATCCCAGTTACATTTCTCTGCTCAAACCGGTCTCGTCACACAGCCTCCTTTAATTTATTTGGAGTCTTAGGAAGGAGCTTCATCGTTTTTTCCATCGACTCGGCTAGGGCAGAATCCACGGCTCCCCCTCAAAAAAAATAAAAATCGATCGACTCAAGATGCTAGTCATCAAGAGGAAAACCTTTCCTCTCGCCGCTTGCAGAGATCCCTCAAAGGTTTGGTGGAGACTTTTAAGAGAGCCGCCCCCCCCCCCAAAAAATACCCACCCCTGTAAAACTGAGCTTTTTGGTGCAAAGGTACCACCTTCGGATTTCTGATTGGCAGTCCCAATTTTTCTCCCCCGCCCAGTTAAAAGCAGGCATCCTCTGAGTAGGAGGACACCAAAGGCAGGGAAGAATCTCCCTTTTAATTGCTGGCATATTTCAGGTTTCTTCTGACTCATAACACGGGGAAACATCACTGGTGCCAGGAGAGAAACCAAATTTAGGTTCCTTTAAACAAAAAAAAAAAAAAAAAAAAAAAAAACCCACCCCGCCAAACGGAGAACACAAAAAAAAAAAAACCCCAGAGGTCATCAGACAAATCTACTGCCTTATCTACAGAAGTCCATTTGAAAATAGGAAGCTGAGATTTATTATTATTATTATTATTTTATTTAAAACAAGTCATGCTTTGCCGAAAACCCCGGGTTGAATTTTGCAGGTTGACAGCTTCCTGCACCAGCTGGAAACCCGATTTAAACAAATCGGGAGAATGTTTAGGGCGAGCGTTCCTCTTTTTAAAAAATAAATAAATAAGGGGAGACAACATTTTATACATCTATCTATCTATCTATCTATCTATCTATCTATCTATCTATCTATCTATCTATCTATCGCCAGGTTCTTCCTACGTAAACCAAGATTTTTATGCAGCCTTAGTTCAGTGAAATCACAATCCATGGTATGTGTATGTGTATATATATATATATATATATATATATATATATATATATATATATATATATATTTTCCATGCAGGGACACTCTGTAGAATCTTAACGCTCTCCTCGTCTTCCACCGAGCCAGGCTTTTGCTCCTACTTTCCTTCCCGTAGTAGCAAACCCAGAGTCTCCAGGGCCCCAAGAAACCAGCAGAGGCATCCCTTCGACAGATGAACGGTTACTTTTTCACGAGATCAGCTCGCTACCATTGGGATCCAGGACCTCAGATCTCCCCCCCCTCCCCATTCCAGCCAGTTCACCAGAAGCAGTGGCACGTACATCCAGTCCCCGCAATTCCCTTCTGATATATATATATATATATAATATATATACACACACACACATACACACACACACACAGACACATATATATTTGGATTCCAGGAGTTTTCGTCTCAAACCGAAGAGTCCCCATCACATCAATTCCTGGGGATGAGGGAGACCAAGTAAGATCCATGCTAATTTGTAAGGGAAATCAAGATCCTGATCATATCTATCTATCTATCTATCTATCTATCTATCTATCTATCTATCCATCTGCTCCACCACTGGATTTCTGCCTCCATCCCAAGCCCGGCAACTACCCGGAGAACACCGATCCCCTCTTGCTACCCATCTCTTCCGAGAGAGAGAGAGAGAGAGAGAGAGAGAGAGAGAGAGAGACGGTACTTACTTTGACGGGAGGACGGCGAGCGCCTTGATGAAAGAGAATCCCACAAACGGCCAAGCTTCTCCGGGGGAAACCGCAGGGTTCAACTGGCCGAGAGAGGAAGCAACGCCAGCGTTCGTCTCCCGGGCATCAAAATTAGACGTATCATCTTCAGACCGGACGGCAGGTACGAAGGGAGGGCGAGCTGGCGGTTGGTTTCCAGGGGACGCCCGGGGTCGGCGGGGAGAGGAGGAAAAAGGGAAAGAAAGGGAAAGGATGAGCTGCTGTTTGGGCATCCGAAGGGTTCTCATTCAGCATTTTCAACAGCCGAGCACTGCAGAGCGCTCCGCTTTTTTTTTTTTTTTCCTCATCTCGCTAACCACCAGCAGGCTGAGCTAACCCGCTCTCCTTCCAACCAACGCTGCTTTACAGCAACAATAAATTAACCCTTCCCTTACCAACATGGCCACCATTTTGCAGGGAAGAAAAACTCCCCTTGGCAAAGCTTAGCGCCCGAGTCGGTCAAAAAAGGATATATATATATATAAAAAAAGCCAGCCATCCAAGAAGGAAGGAAGGAAGGAAGGAAGGATGTCTCTTAAGAACAGATCACTTTCTCCGGTTCCTTTATTTCCGGCACGGGATCAAACACGGAGCTGAGATGATGCAGAGAGCCGAACGGGCAGTCTGCAGCAGCCGGCAGCAAAAGCCAAGCTGGACAGCGCCAAGAGCATCTCGGGTTTGGATGCCTGACCGAGGCATCCCATCCCTAAGATAACCTTGAGAAGAGCAGCGGCAGGCGGCGGTGGCGGCTGGATCTCCACTGCTTAAGGTCAGGACCAACCATCCCAATCTCTCCTCGTCAACCTTTCTCCCACGGGCGGATGGTTCCACTGCAGTCCACCTCCAAAATCCCCTCTCCCCCACCCTCTCCAAACCCAGCGGGCACCTTTGCCTCTCCTCTCTCCGGCCAGCTTTGTGGGCTGCCCGGCTTTTAATTGCAATGAGAAAAGAGGCAGCAAAGATGAAGGGAGAGAAGTTTCAGCCTGACGAGGGCTCACTGGCTTGCAGGGATCCGAGAGGGAGCTCCCATCTGATGGGAATTTACACGCCTTGGTCCCGTTTTTCTCCTCCCCCCCCCCCCCCCCCCCAAGCCGCCTTCCGCTCCCCGGAAGTCCCCGGTCCGTGCAAATCAACCGGCCCTCCTCCCCTTCTCTGGCATGCGGATTTCCACGCTGCCCCCGGTGGGAAGGGGGGGGGGGGGGGGGGAAACGATGGACGTAGAGTTTGCAGCCGCCGTTACCATGGCTCCATAGAGATCTCTCAAAGCTGAACCGCCGAGGCGGGGAGGGGGAGGCCAAGAAGGAGCCCAGCCAGCCGGCATGGCATAAGCTGCTCCTCCTGCGGTGCAGGCTGACCGCTCTCCACTCTGTGCATGCTCCGAGGAGGTGCGTTTAACCCTCCTCTGCCCATCTGCCTGGCAGACACCGCCTGGCAGCCATCGGGGAGGGAGGGACACGGAAGGATGAGTCACGGCTGGGGCTTGCCAGACTGCCAAAGCCTTTTGTAGACCGGGTTTTTTTGGTTGGAGTTTTTTTTTTATTTGTTTAACCCTTGATGGTCCGGGCGCTTTGAAGATATTACAGGGAGGGAGGGAGGGAAGGAGGGAGAGAGGAAAGGAAGGAAGGAAGGAAATGAAGGGAGGGAGGGGAAAGGGAAAGAAGGGGAGGGAAGATGAAAGGAAGAGAAAGAGGGAAATGAAGGGGAGGAAAGAAAGAAGGAAGGAAAAGAGAAAGAAGGAAAGAAGGAAGAAAAAGAGGGAAGGGAAGGGAAGGGAAGGGAAGAAGGGACAGAGAAAGAGGGGAGGAGAGGGAAAAAGGAAGGAAAAGAGAAAGAGGGAAGAGAAAGGGAAGAAGGAACAGAGAAAGAGGGGAGGGGAGGGTAAAAGGAAGGAAAAGAGAAAGAGGGGAGGGAAAAGGGAAGGGAAGAAGGAAAAGAGAAAGAGGGAAGGGAAAAGGGAAGAGAAAGGAGGGGAGGAAAGGGAAGGGGAAGAAGGAACAGAGAAAGAGGGGAGGGAAGAAGGAAGGAAAAGAGAAAGAGGGGAGGGAAGGGAAGGGAAGGGAGGATCACTGTAATTTTTTAAAGCATTGGGAGTCTTTCATACTGAAAATATGCTGAGGCTGCATTTGGGCAAAAAACTATTCCCTCCCCCCCAAAAGATTAACAATCACTAAAATCAAGTGGCGGAGGACAGAAACCAAGCACACATGATGAAGGTAATTCCTATGCAACATAGATCATCCATCATCATCATCATCATCATCATCATCATCATCTTTTGCATTGCATTAAACCAGGGGTCCCTAACCCACGGGTCACGGACTGGCATCAGAAGCTGCGGTATGCCAGAAACCGGGTCACGCAAACAAGCCAAGCCCTATCCGTGGGATGCAGGCATCATGCAAAACCAAGTCCGCTCCGGTCCGCGGGAAAAACCACTCTCCACGGAACCGGTCCCTGGTACCCCAAAAGGTTGAGGGACGCTGTTCTAGGTCACGAGTTCTGAGCTTTTCATGACTTCCCAGATCGGAGGTGGATTATGTAAAGCTGGAACTTAATGTGTTGAATCGGTTCAGCCAGCTGTGACGTATACAGCAAGCCGATGTTAGAGTAGAATGGAATGGAATAGAATAAATATTGAGATAGGATAGGATAGGATAGGATAGGATAGGATAGGATAGGATAGGATAGGATAGAATAGGATAGAAAATATGGGATGGGATGGGATGGGATGGGGTAGAGTAGAGTAGAGTAGAGCAGAGTAGAAAATAGTAGAGTAGAGTAGAGTAGAATAGAATAGAAAATGGAAGTAGAGTAGAGTAGAGTAGAATAGAATAGAAAATAGAAGTAGAGTAGAGTAGAGTAGAATAGAATAGAATAGAAAATGGAAGTAGAGTAGAGTAGAGTAGAATAGAAAATAGAAGTAGAGTAGAGTAGAGTAGAATAGAAAATGGAAGTAGAGTAGAGTAGAGTAGAATAGAAAATGGAAGTAGAGTAGAGTAGAATAGAATAGAAAATAGGAGTAGAGTAGAGTAGAGTAGAATAGAATAGAATAGAATAGAATTAGAAAATAGAAGTAGAATAGAGTAGAGTAGAGTAGAAGTAGAATAGGAAATATAATAGAATAACAGAGTTGGAAGGGACCTTGGAGGTCTTCTAGTCCAACCTCTTGCTTAGGCAGGAAGCCCTACACCACTTCAGACAAATGGCTATCCAACCTCTTCTTAAAAACTTCCAGTGTTGGAGCCTTCACAACTTCTGGAGTCAAGTTAACCCAACCATGGCTTAACTTAGTGAAACGGGGGAGTCCAGTTAATGGGAGAGGGGCGGTGTAGAAGTTCCAGATTACAGTTGCAATGAGCCACATGGACAACGGAGTCGGTCAATGCAAGTCGGCCGATGCAAGCGGTTGGACTAGAAGACCTCCGAGGTCCCTCCCAACTCTGTCATTCTACCTGCCCTCATTTTACAAAACCCTTCTATTTGTTCCAATACCAAATAAGGAAGGAAAGGGTTGGGGGGGGGGAGACACACTGTACGTTTTGTAGCATCAAATCAGCTTTTCAGTCTCATACTTGAGACAGAAATCCTTTCCCCTTGGTAGGACTCAAGATATCTCACTTCCCCTGAGGCCTAAGAAAACGTGATCCATCAAAGAGAGCCCTCCCCGGGGCAGAGGATTCAACTCAGCCATGAGGACAAGTGCATACTTCGAAATGAGACGCTGGTTCTTTGCCAGGAGAATTCCAACGAAATGTGGAGGATCCGGAACGTGAGATTGGAGGGCGAGGGGATGGAGAGTCCTGAATCCTTAGCGGCAGCTCAGCGTGCAAGCGAAAAGGAAGAATGGCTACTTCCTGGACCAATGAACTTCCTTGATTTGGTTGGTTAAAAACCGCCCAATTCAGAACGAAACATACCACCACCACCACCACCACCACCCCGCCAATGAGGGTCCAATTGAGCAGTCAGGGACAAGGTGAGAAAGAAAGAAAGAAAGAAAGAAAGAAAGAGAGAGAGAGAGAGGGAAGGAAGGAAGGAAGGAAGGAAGGAAGGAAGGAAGGAAGGAAGGA
>WNWU01000149.1:126290-142966 GCA_012654045.1 Ptyas mucosa
TGCTGGGTGGGGAATTCTGGGAGTTGAAGTCTACACATCTTAAAAAACGTTGGCTGGGGAATTCTGGGAGTTGAAGTCTATACATCTTAAAATACGTTGGCTGGGGAATTCTGGGAGTTGAAGTCTACACATCTTAAAATACGTTGGCTGGGGAATTCTGGGTGTTAAGAAGTCTACACATCTTACAACACGCTGATTGAGGAATTGAATGAATGAGTGTTGAAGTCTACATCTTAAAGTTGTCCACCTTGAGAAACGCTGGTCTTTCTTGGCCTTTCGTGGCCTTTTCCACCCGAAACCCCGGTTTCCTCTCGTCCCAAAGAACAGCCGGGACCGGGCAGAGCCCTCCGCACCCAAACAGGCGAGGCGAACATTCCGATGCCAGTCGGGAACGGGCGGGGGGGGGGGGGGGGGGGAAGGGGTTAAGCCCGGGAGGGGGGGCTGAGTCTCAACACCTGTGGGCGGGGCCGTGGAGACACCCGTCTCGACCAATCCGAGCCCTCGACCGAACAGGTGTTTGCTGGCGTCACGGGCTCTGGAGGGAGGGGAGGGGGAGTTTTGGGGGTGGGTGGGAAGATCCGGCCTCCCCTCCGCCGCCGCCGCCGCCGCCGCCGCCGCCACCACCGGTGGCTTCGCGAGCTTCCCGCGATGTTTGGCCGGCGCTCGGGCGGCGATGGGGCTCGGCGCGCGGGGCTGCCAAGCGGCAGCAGCAGCAACAGCATCAGCATCAGAAGAAGATCCATCATCCCCTGCCCCCGCAGCAACAACGCCCCACTCGGCTCCAACGCCGGCCGGGCGGCCGGCTCGCTTTGAGAGCCCCGCCGGGCTGCGGAGGCGGTTCCCGCGGGTGGAGTAAAGCCTTGCCCTTCGCGCGTTTCCCCGGCGGACGGACCAAGAGGAGCGGGTGGAGAGCGGCCAGAGGGCGTCCCGTGGCGGGCTCCGGGCTCCTTCCTCGGCCGCCGCTGAGCCTGGAGTGGCCCGGAGCCCGGCCATGTCCGCCTCTTGTATAGCCGCAGCCCTTTCAGCACCATCCGAGTTGGACAGCGCCTGCCGCATGGAGAACGGCCCGGGAACGGCCGGCTCAGCCCAGCCGCCTACAACGGCGGGAAAAGCATCGGCTTCTGGCTCCGGAGCGTTCGCTGCGGCTCTCCTTCCTCCGGCTTCGGATGCCGCTGCTGCGGCTCCTGCAACTGCGGCTCCGTCGTCTTCTTCGGCCGTGGGCGGCGAGCTGGATCTGGCGCTGGAGGAGGAGCTGGCCATGCTGGCTTCGGCCGGGGAAGGGCCCGGGGAAAACGAGCCGCCAGGCCCCGCGGTTTCCCCAGCCGAGCCGGAGCTGTTGCTGTCGCAGATGAGGCAGAAGGAGAAAGATTTGGTGTTGGCCGCCCGGTTGGGCAAAGCTTTGCTGGAACGTAACCAGGACATGAGCCGCCAATACGAGCGGATGTACAAGGAGTTGACCGACAAGCTAGAGGTGAGAAGGAGCCGGCTGTTTGAAGGGGGGGGGGGGGGGGGGGGGGCAGGGCGAGGCTGGAAAGGCCCGGGCGGTGTGACTCAGGATTCGTCCGCTTGGGGAGAATCGGCTGACTTTTCCTCCTTTGGAGATGCCCCAGGGGATGTCGCCCCCCTGGCCATGTGCAGAGAGCATCTCTCCCGGGTTGAGTTGCGCCCCTGCCCTGCCTTCTCTACCTGGGCCAGATTCCATCACACACACACACACACACACTTTCTGGCTTTAAAGCAGCCCTTCCTGAGGGGGAGGGGGGTTGGGACTACAGCTCCCAGAATTCGTAGCCAGGAAGAAGGGAAGGGGGGAGGGTCATGGGACATGATGTCCGGAGCACCAGGATTGGGGAAAGCTGCAGAGGGTTGGCATCTTGGAAACCATGATTTAGGGAGGGAGGGAGGGAGGGAGGGGGGGGGGAGAAAAAGAGTCTCGGGGTTGAGAGGGGTGGGATTCCCCTGGTCTAAGGCAGAGCTTCCGAAAGGAGCCGTGAGGTTTTGGAGGCCGCCAAACCAGGATTGATTGTTTGATTGAATGAATGTCACTTGCAGGAAAGCAAGGGAAAGAAGGAAAATACATTTGGGAGTACTCATATAGGCCCATGCTCCAGGTCTTCTCGGTGTGTGTGTGTGTTGAGAGAGCAGAGTTCCTCAAGGTCCGAGCTGGTTGAGAGTGATGGGAGTTGTAATCTTTTCATGAGGGAGGGAACGGAGACGAATGGGACGCCAGATTATTTAAGGTGATGGTGGTTACATAAATAGGCCCAGATGCATTTACTCAACCGTTACTCGGGGCTAGACCAAATCCACTTTCCTGGATTTGTACAGGATATTGAACGCGGCTAAAACAAGATTTGGGGGGGGGGGGGTTTCTGGTTGAATTCTAAGCCTTTTTTGTTAAAACCACGAAATATTGTTTAGCTGGGGGTGGGCAGGTCTTCTCACCGATTAAATGAACCCCACCCCTTGTGGGTCATTAACCTGGGTTCTCGGCTGAGGGGGTTGTGTGCACACATCTTGACATCCGGCCACAAACGAACACAAAGCCCGTTTTAGCCTCAGGGGGAACTTCTCGACCGGCCGGAATTGTTGAGCTCGCCATGACTTGTTGAATTCGGTCAAGTTAGAAATTAGGATTCTCCCCTTCGATGGTGGGTCGATGCTGGTTTCTCTCCCCTGGGCATTTAAAGGTCTCCTGCGTGAGCAAGGGGTTGGATTAGATGTCCTCCCAGCATCCCTTCCAACTCTGTTACTGTGTTAAGCCATTCTGGGGGCTTGACTGGATTTCCTCCTTTTGCCTGTTCAAGATATTGGATCCCAGGTCAAAGTTTGATACTTTGGGGGACCACCTGAGACACCCCTTCCCCAATTGAAGCCCTCAATGCACGGGATAAAGCCAGTGCTAACCAAAGCTGAAGCTTCAACTACTCTATTCAGACAGGCTAAAATTCAAATCTCAACCCTACTAGAAATAATACAGAAGCAATACAGTTTTAATTGATGACCAGTTGGCTGAAAATATTTATTTTTAAGACTAAATAAAGTTTGCTCAACTCCAACAAGTAGAGCCTTGGGGGCACAGCAGACTAAAATGCTGTTAACTAGCACCAGCTGCTTGCAATTACTGCAAGTTCGAATCTCACCAGGCTCAAGGTTGACTCAGCCTTCCATCCTTCTTTCCGAGGTAGGTAAAATGAGGACCCGGATTGTGGGGGCAATAAACTGGCTTTGTATAAAAAAAGAACACTGCTTAGGGGTGGCCGAAAGCCCTATTAAGCAGGTATATACAAAAGTATGAAGGCTATTGCTTAACAGATTGTAAGCCGCCCTGAGTCTCCAGAGAAGGGCGGCATATAAATTGAACTAATAAATAATAATAAATAAACAGTGCAGATCCGGGGTGGAAAACTGAGCAATTAAAACTGGGTTTAGCTGGATTAAGTCCGGTAAATGATTCGATCCACAGCTTATACTCAGTATGTTGTGTTACGAGTTAATGTTATGTGTGAACCCAGGGTTAGGGTTAGGGTTAGGGTTAGGGTTAGGGTTAGGGTTAAGGTTAAGGTTAAGGTTAGGCCAGGATGGATGGCTTCTTGTAGGTCAGTTTGGGTTGTTGAGATCTGAGTTGAACAAACTCGCTACAAGGTGAATTTACTACCAGGTGAACTTACTACAAGGTGAAGTTTTCCTAGCTAGGCAGGACTGTTCTCCACTGCTTGCTATGGATCTGACCGCGGTCATTCTGTAACCGGTCTATGGTCTTCGATACTATTTAGATATGTTTTGAGCTGAGCTGAACAAACCACAGCTTACTACAAGATGAACCCACCAAAGCTTTCATGGTTTAGTAGCTTTCGTGATTTAGTAGGACTTTATTCCATTAGTTACCATCTATCTGGCCACGTTCATTTTGGATCCAACCTACCATTCTTGGCACTACCCTGTTTCCCCAAAAATAAGGCTTGGGAAGGTAAGGTTCTACCTTACCTTACCGCTACTATAAAATGCTACTATTCTGTCAAGCAGGATATTATTTTAATGGGTTATTTTATTTTAGATGATTGGCCAAACTGTTTAATAACTTTAAATTGTTTTTAACTTTTATATTGTTGGTTTTTATCTTGGCTGTACACTGCCCTGAGTCTTTCGGGAGAAGGGCGGTATAAAAATTTAATAAACTTAAACTTAACTTAATTTAATAAACTACCTTCCCAAGCCTCCTTTTGGCGTGCACTATGCATGCGCACGCCAAGTACATTTGGCGTGCGGCGCGCATACGCGGCCAGCGAACCTGTAGCAAACCGGTTTGGATTTCACCACTGCTTCAATTCCTTAGTAGATGGAATCCATAGTTGACCTCTTCTACTGGCGTGAGTGGGGTGGGCTTGTCCCATTGGGTCAAGGATCAGGAGAAGTGAATTCATGAGCCCGGCCTTTGATGGAATGGCTTGGATGTCCTTTCATGGTCAACCATCTGGCAGACAGGAGTTGGCCTCATAACTGTACGTCTTCAAGGAGAACTTGGAGTTTGCTTATCTCCTGGTTGAGCCCCGCTAGTTTTCTTTGTTGGGTGATTTTCGATCCCTGCGGCCTTGGGTGAGGCCATCTTGGACAAATGAAGATGGCTTAAGAGAGGTGCGATGGCTGGGTGGTTAAAGATGGTGAGCTTTTCAGCTAGAAAGCCAGCAGCCCAGGTTTGAGACCCGAGCACCGCGCGATGGGGGCGAGTTCCCGTTCCTTGCTCCAGCTCCTGCCCACCTAGCGGTTCGAAAGCATGCAAAATGCGAGCAGATAAATAGGTACCACATTGGTGGAAAGATAACAGGGGTTCCATGAGCCTTTGGTGGCCACATGACCACAGAAGCATTTTCGGACAATACTGGCTACCTCGGCTAAGAAAGGGAGATGAACATGACTGGACAGGGGAAAACTTTGTTTTACATCTGTTCACAGCTGGTCCAAGGTATTCCATCTTCAGGACTGTCTTTCTTCCTTCCTGCCACGGCTTTGAAGCTTGTTTCTTCATCCCAAACCCCAGACGCTGGTCATTTGTAGGGCTTCTCCTATCGGAGGTCCATAATGTCCACTGTGCCTTGATTAATATGGTGCACAGATGTTTGTGGAAAAGCTGTCCAGGAACCCCATGTTTTCCTGATGATCAAGCCTAGGAAACAATTTTGACGGAAGGGGGGGATATTAATTCTATCTCTCTTTCTTAAAACTGTCTCCATTTCTTAAGTTTCCTTTCAGAAGGTTAAAATCAGGGGTGAACTCCAGCAGGTTCTGACAGGTTCTAGAGAACCGGTAGCGGAAATTTTGAGCAGTTCGGAGAACCGGCAAATACCACCTCTGGCTGGCCCCAGAGTGGGGTGGGAATGGAGATTTTGCAATATCCTTCCCCCAGGAGTGGGGAGGGAATGGGGATTTTGCAATATCCTTCCCTCAGGAGTGGGGAGGGAATGGGGATTTTGCAATATCCTTCCCTCAGGAGTGGGGAGGGAATGGAGATTTTGCAATATCCTTTTCTTTTTTTAAAATTTGATTTATATGCCGCCCTTCTCCGGAGACTCAGGGCGGCTTACAAGGCGTTAAGCAATAGCCTTCATACTTTTGTATATATATATACAAAGTCAGCTTATTGCCCCCACAATCTGGGTCCTCATTTTACCTACCTTAGAAAGGATGGAAGGCTGAGTCCACCTCGAGCCTGGTGAGATTCGAACTTGCAGCAATTGCAGGCAGCTGAATGTCAATGAACGTTAATAACTGCTTTAGTCTGCTGCGCCACCAGGCTCTTCCCCTGGAATGGGGAGGGAATGGAGATTTTGCAATATCCTTCCCCCAGGAGTGGGATGAAAATGGAGATTGTGCAGTATCCTACCCCTGCCACGCCCACCAAGCGACACCATGCCCACCAAGCCACACCCACAGAACCGGTAGTAAAAAAAATTGGATTTCACCACTGGTAGAGCTGGGCTGGGGGTGACGGCTGGCGTGCCAGGCGACATGGCTCCGCATGCCGTTTCAGGCACGCGTGCCATCGGTTCGCCATCACGGGCCTCGCCTGTTTGTTCCGTTGCAAGAACTCAAAATGTTCTTTATTCCCAAGGGCTCCATCTGTCTGCGTGAAACCGGGTTCTTCTGCTTCTCCTCCACACACCCCATCATTCGATCCGATTTATATAAACTGGGCTTTAATTCTTTTCCTGCCTGGACTTGGTTTTTTTGCTGGCTGCCCCAAAGGCTCCAATCCAACCTCCTTTGACCTCCAGCTGGAATGCATTTTAGGAAAACAGGAAGCCGTTGAGAAAAGACATTTTTGGCATTCAAAAGCAGCCAAGCGTTCCATAAAAAACAAAACAAAACAGCTTTTGCACCGATCTCTTTGAAAAAAAAGCAGCCAAAGGGAGTGGGGGTGGGGTGGGGTATTCTCCACTTTTTTTTAAAGCCCTGGAACAAGGCTCTCAAACAGATCTGCAATTCAGGATCGGACAACGCAGCCACAGGCCGCAATGAAAATTCTCTGTCCTTAAAAATATATTTTTTTTTAAAAAAGGGGCAGTTTTAAAATCAGGGGTTTCCAGCTGATTTGCCCTTGAGGTTATTAGACCAGGAGTCTCCAACCTTGGCAACTTTAAGCCTAGAGGATTTCAACTCCCAGAATTCCCCAGCCAGCTTTGCTTTGCTGGTTAGGGAATTCTGGGAGTTGGAATTCTGGGAGTTGAAGTCCTCCAGGATTTGCTGGCTGGGGAATTCTGGGAGTTGAAGTCCTCCAGGCTTAAAGTTGCCAAGGTTGGAGATCCCTGTGTTAGACAACTGTCGCATTCAAAAAAAAAATCTATGTATGTATCGGTATTGTTTTTCTAAAGAACTCATTAGGGGAATGACAGGTAGTCCTCGACCTGCAACTGCTCATTTAGTGACCATTCGAAGTTACAACGGCACTGAAAAAAGGGACCGTTGGTGACCGTTTTTCACCCTTGGGACCGTCGCAGCCACGGTTCAGCGTGGCCTAGGGAAAAAGAGAAAGGAAAGAAAGAATGGAAGGAGGGAGGGAGAGAGGGAGAGAGGAAGGAAGGAAAGAAGGAAGGAAGGAAGGAAGAAAGAAAGAAAGAAAGAAAGAAAAAGGAGAGATATCCCTTCCAGATTCTATTCTATTCTATTCTATTCTATTCTATTCTATTCTATTCTATTCTATTCTATTCTATTCTATTCTACCCTACCCTACCCTACCCATCCCTACTCTATTCCTATTCTCCTCTTCTCTACTCTATTCTACTCTACTCTACCCTACCCTACCCTACCCTACCCTACCTTACCTTACTCTATTCCTTTTTTCTATTCCATTCCATTCCATTCATTATTCCATTTTTTTCCTTTCCCGATGCAGCACCTGGAACAAGAGAAACACGAGCTCAGGAGACGCTTCGAGAACAAGGAAGGAGAATGGGAAGGCCGAGTGTCGGAGCTGGAGAGCGACGTCAAGCAGCTGCAGGATGAGTTGGAGAAACAGCAGGTTCACCTGCGGGAAGCTGACCGGGAGAAGACACGGGCGGTCCAAGAACTATCTGAACAGAACCAAAGACTCTTGGACCAGCTCAGCAAGGTGAGGGGGGCCACCTTGGCCATGGGGGAGGGGACGGACGGTTGCTTTTGACATGGCCGGCTCCGTTGCAGTTGTTGGGAATGCCATTGTCCCTTAAAGTCAAACATGGCGGCGCAGTGATTGCAGTTGTTGTTGTTAGTTGCGAAGTCGTGTCCGACCCATCGCGACCCCATGGATAACGTTCCTCCAGGCCTTCCTGTCCTCTACCATCCTCTGGAGTCCATTGAAGCTCACGCCGCCTGCTTCAGGGACTACAGTACAGTAGTTACTACAACTGTCATAACTGTATGACTACAACGGTCATCAATACGAGTCAGTTGCCAAGCCTCTGAATTTTGATCATGTGAGCAAGGGGATCCGGCAACGGTCGTTAAGTATGGAAAAACGGTCACACAACTCACTGCCCTTGTAACTTTGAATGGTCACTAAACAAACGGTCGTAAGAGGAGGAGTACCTGTATACAGCGGTCCCTTGGCACTCTTCCTTAATGGTTGCTTACCTGTCCTACGATTAAAAAATATCTCCTTATCAGAAGTGGCTGGATTTTGGTGTGCCGGTTTAATTGCTTCCAGAGCTACTAGCTTGGAAGAAGCCGAGCTGAGCCTTGGATCTCAAAATGTTTTTTCTGCAATATTGCTTAGGATTTTTACGCTTCTGTAGTTTTCCCTAATCTCAAAAAACAGCCGGTGCCCATTTTTAACCTGGAGAATAAGCTCAAATGGCCCTGCAGCTCCGAAGCTTACCTTGGAAGGTGTAAATTTTCGGTTGCCACGATGTAAAAAAAAGATGTGGAGACTCTGGAAAGAGTGCAGAGAAGAGCAACAAAGATGATTAGGGGGCTGGAGGCTAAAACATAGGAAGAACGGTTGCAGGAATTGGGTATGTCTAGTTTAATGAAAAGAAGGACTAGGGGAGACATGACTTCGATTCCCAGAATTCCCCAGCCATCAAGCCCAGGTTGAAAAACGCTGGTTCAGAGGAAAGCTTTTTTTTTTTTGTTTGACAAAGACTGACCATGCCTAAATATTCAAAATAAACCAGGTTTGAAAAGACCCAAGTGCTGAAATCAATCAAATGGGTTAAGGAAGCATTTGTGCAAAACTTTCTTTCGGTTCAGCTAGTGAGAGAGAGAGAGCAGGGCTCCTGGTGACAAATTACGCTTAATTTGGATGAAACTGGATTATTTACTTTTTTTTTTTTTACCAAGGGTTGGTAGATACTGTTGTGACCCGGGCCCACGTAGTTAATCTTAAATGCAAAACAGTTTCAAAAAACGAACAGATTTTATTAAAACAGCTGAGAATTAACTCATTCTCAGCGTATTCCAAGTGAAATGAAAGCAAAGTCCTCAAAACGCCATTCTTCAGTTTATCTCCGACCTTGGGATAATTAGGCAAACTGCCAAAGGCTTTTCTTGGCAGCAGTTCAGGAACAGAAGACGCCGACGAGAAAGAAATACATCCAAACACGAAGCAAATCTCTCAACGTTGTTTTCCGGCAAAGAGCCCAAGAACCGTTGCTGGTCTTTTAAGCCTTATGGGAGGGGCCAATCATCTCTTGGCCTTACTCCCGAGTTGTCCTTTTTGCTTTAGCTGCTCCTGCCTTCTGGCAGCTCTTTTCATGCGTGCACTAGGAACGGGCTCCTCCTGTTCCTCTGCCTTTCTACTGTCAGCCTCTGGAGGCTCCGAAGTCCGCGCATCACTCCCCGATGGCCCTGGCCCCCTCTCTGCCTCTGACGCAGAGCCCTCATCCGGGCCTTCCCCAGCCTCCAGGACTGGCCCATGTTCTTCCTCAGCCTCATTGCTATCCGACTCTGCTGCCAGCTCCGCAGGCTGCTAGCAGACCGCAACAGATACAATGATTTCTCACTAGGAACCCTCAACCTTACTTAGCTCCTCTAATCTCCTCCCAGGTTAGCGAGGTGCTGCCCTGATAATCCTGCAACTCGCTAGCAACACACAAGGCATGTGAAGCTTCTGGCTTTAATCTCAGGCCCAGATGGAACTGCCAGCTTCTTCAGTTAATGGTTTTCACTGTCAGGAGATTTCTCCCGAGTTCTCGTTTGCTTCTCTCCTTGGTTAGTTTCCATCCATTGTTTCTTGTTTTGCCTTCTGGTGCTTTGGAGAACAGCTCGACTCCCTCTTCTTTGGGGCAGCCCCTCAAATAGTGGAATACTGCTATCATGCCCACCCCCCTAATTCTTCTTCTCTTTAGACTAGCCAGACCCAAATCCTGTAACATTCGTATGTTCTCGCCTCCAAGCCTTTAATCGTCTTAGTTGCTCTTTGCACCTTTTCCAGAGTTTCAACTATCTTTTTTGTAACGTGGGGACCAAAACGGGATGCCGTATTCCAGGTGTGGCCTTGCTGTTTTTAAAGCGGTGCTCCCACGATTCTATGCCTTTGTTTATACAACCCAGGATCAACTGCGACGTATGCTTCCGTTCCCTCTGCCTCCTCTCCCTTCCCCAATGCTGGCTAGGTGACGTGTGCCTCCTGTCCCCCGTCCGTCCGTCCCCCACCACATTCGGCACATCAGAACAGTTCAGATCGTGCCGGACGGGCACGCCAGAGATGATCAATCCCAGCCAACGTCAAGACCAGCGGCTTGCTCAAAAGCCCTCCGTCACCGGTTGCTAGGCGACCGTACATCATGGTCTTCCAGGCAGCTGCTGTTGCCATGGTAACCCGATGGTGGTTCCTGGGTTTTTGAGGTTTTTTTGGGGGGTTTCCACCGTACCGTTACGGCGAGCCTGGGGATAATGAGGGAGACACGAGGAAATGACGTTGGAAATGACTGGGATTTTTGGTGAAACTCTCTGCCTGCCTCTTTCTTTATATCATGGGCGTCTTTCCTGCTAATAAAATGCAGCTGGACACGGTGGGCAGAACGTCGATCATCCGAACGCAGGTAGTCCTCACGACTTACGACTGAGCTCCAAATTTCCGTTGCTAAGTGAGACCTTTGTTAAGTGAATTTTGCACCCATTTTAGGACCTTTTCTGCCACGGCTGTTAAGTGAAATCGATCTCTTCGGCGATCACGTACGAAGCGTGTGCATGAAGAGAACCGGTAGTAAAGCCGGTTAGAACCCACCACTGCTTCCCAGGAATCCCCACGTGGCCCATTTTGGATGCAGATAAGTGCAAGACTCAGGGAGGGTGAAAAACGGGCCTACCGGAAGTTTGGGAAGGCTGGAAATGGGCCTGTTTCTAGCCTCCAGAGGGCTTCTGGAGCCTGGGGAAGCCGTTTTTGCCCTCCCGGAGGCTCGAAAAAAGCCTCCAGAACCAGGGGAGGGCAAAAACACCCCTCCACCCCGCCGTGGTGCAGGAGGCTGACTAGGCCACGCCCACCATGGCCACGCCCACCCAGGAACCGGGCAGAGAACCCCTTGCTAAAATTTTTGAAGCCTACCCCTGTGCGTCTTCGAGCAGAACATGACGACTGCGGCTCCTTCATCAGGACCGACAACTGTCTTTGTAGAACGGGGTTATTCCTGAGGACCCTCAACCAGGGTTGGAAGGAAGGTTCCTCAGCTTCATGGATGGTTCTGGTTTCTTCTTCGAAGCTGCTGCTAAATCAGGAGGCTGGTTTGCAGCCTAGTTAGTAGAAGGGCAAGTCCCATCAACACGATGAACCAGCTGAGACTCGCCTATTTAAGTCCCTGGAGGAGATCGAAGAGAAGTTCAACCAATCTCAATCTTCTTTTCTTTTCTCTCTGTCGGGAAGTCTCTTGTCCTCCACAGCCTGGTAAACAGGAAAGTGTGCAGGAGTCAAAATTCTGAAACTGGTATATTTTGATAGATCAGGTGATTCGTGGCTGATTAATGCTTGATTAATTGTTGGTGAGTTCCAAGTAGGGGGTTGGACTAGAACAGGAGTCTGCAACCCTAAACACTCAAAGAGCCATTTGGACCCATTTCCCACAGAAAAGAAAACACCGGGAGCCACAAAACCCTTCCCGTGCCTGACTGTTTCTTGAGCGGCCACAAAACTAGCATATATAGTTGAATTAAACCTTCTGTTTTCTTCTGAAACTTTTCTTCTCTTGGATTTATCCATGGTTGGCCTACCGGGGGTTGAAAAGCTCAATAAATTGTGTGCTGGTGGATATCGCACATTGGCGGTTGTGATGCATATTTTGAGTGACAGGGAGCCGCAGCAGAGGGGTAAAAGAGCCACATGTGGCTCCAGAGCCGCGGGTTGCTGACCCCTGGACTAGAAGACCTCCAAGGTCCCTTCCAACTCTGTGATTCTGTTATTCTACTGCCTTGAACGAAACGTTAGGAGTTCATCCGATCATTTTACGAAGCGTGGTGGAGATAAATGCTTCTGACATTTTATTCCTACCCACCCACCCCTTTTGTTTATTCCTACCCCCCTCGAGATATAGATGGATCTTTACAGACTTGAACACTGGGCCCTCTCTAACAAAACAATATTCAGTGTTTTTAGAAAAGTAAAGTTTTACATTTAAACAAGAAAATCCCAACACACAAGTATAGGAGTCCTAGTGGACGATCACTTGAATATGAGCTAGCAGTCCTTCCTTCCTCTCTTCCTCCCTCCCTTCCTTCCCTTTCATTCCTTCCTTCGTTCCCCTCCCTCTCTCCCCTTTCATTCCTTCCTTCCTCCCTTCCATTCCTTCCTCCCTTCCCCTTCCTTCCTCCCTCCCTCCCTTCCTTCCTCTTCCTTCCTTCTTTCCCTATCATCCTTCCTTCCCCTTCCTTCCTTCCTTCCTTCCTTCCTTCCTTCCTTCCTCCCTCCCTCCCTCCCTCCCTTCCTCTAGGCATATTCCCTGGATTTCCTGTTGATTGCTCATCCAAATATTAACCACATCCAACCCAACTTAGTTTTTCCAACAGCCGCCAAAGTTGATTAGTGCTCTAAGCCAACTACAGGCATGGCTCCCTTAAACGTCAATTAAAATTACGGTGTCTTCTTATTTTGCAGACGTCGGAAGCGGAAAGAAAGCTTTCCACGCAGGTTCATGTCCTCCAAGAGGACTTCAGGGAGAAGAGGTCATCCACCAACCAGCATATAGTACGACTTGAGAGCCTTCAAGCAGAGGTGAGTCTCCTCCAGGGTTGGGCGATCTCGGGCAATCCTACTCGACCGTGATGACCTCTCATTGGAAGGGAACTTCATCTCTCAGAATTCCAAGCCAGTCCCCAAAAATTTAGAGACCTCCACGTTGGAGAAGCTTTGTCTGAAGGTGGCTTTGGAGAAGATCTAGGTAGGACAACTTGCCACAGCCAACTCACCGTGGCAATCTCACGGCGGCTGTCAGAGTTCTGATGGATGCCCTAATTAAATCATGAGTCTCGAACCAAGCTTCAAAAGAAATCCAGTTATTTATTAGGAGCTTCATGTCTGGCACGTTCCCAGGTGAAGCCAGCTCTGATCCTACATAATTTATACTTCAATTATGACCCTGTTTTCCCTCTCCCCCCATGGTGTGTCATCAATCACATTCACCAACGGAGCAATTTTGCGGGTTGTAAAGGTCACTCCCTTCCGGGCTGCTGTAGGTAACCCTGGGAGACAGCCTTGAGAGAGATAAGCATGGAAGGTGCATCTGTCTTTGGCTGCTGTGCCATTTCGCTGGTTTCCCATCTCCCCTGGCCTATGGCAACTCGAGAGCAGGCCAGGGATGCTTTGCGAGTTGAGAGCCGCCATCTTGCCACAGTGAGTTAGGATTTTGGAACTATCGCCAGAGATAATTTGATGCGATAAATATTATCCAACACTTTCTTTGACTTTTTGTGTAGAAATTGCCCTCCAAGGTACCTTCGGATCGATGAAAGTAACTTGATTAAATTTGAATGTGATCGTTCTTTTCATTCCCATTTTTGCTCCAAGCACGCTACAAAAGTTTTGAATGAAAAGCATGCCTTTTCATCCTCAAAACCATGGCAGATATAAGTGTCGCAAGAAACCCCTGGTTGCTTAAAAACAAGAGAATTTGGGCTAGAACCTGGAAAACTTCTCAGAGTGTCTACGTAATATTTGAGTTGCCCATCAGAAGTCTTTCCAGCTAAGAGGAAGGCTTTAGAGAACATAGTTGAGATCAGAGGTGGGTTTCAGCAGGTTCTGACCAGTTCGGGAGAACCGGCAGCGGAAATTTTGAGTAGTTCGGAAAACCGGTAGTAAAACTTCTGACTGGCCCCGCCCCCCTCTATTCTCTGCCTCCCAAGTCCCAGTTGCTCGGGAGGAAATGGGGATTTTGCAGTAACCTTCCCCTGGAGTGGGGAGGGAATGGAGATTTTACAGTATCCTTCCCCTGCCATGCCCACAAAGCAATGCTACGCACCCACAGAACCGGTAGTAAAAAAATTCGAAACCCACCCCTGGTTGAGATGGTTCCCTTCCTTAAGCTTGCCAGTTTCTTGTTCCCAACCCTACATTTTGTGAGCCCTAATTGTCCCATTTTAACCTTCCTTCCTCCTCCCCCTACCTTCCTCTTATCGGAGCAGCAAATCTTGGAAGTAAGTATGAATATTTCCACCAGGTTTGAATTGCATGTCAACAGCTCCCACTTTTGCATGTCCTTTTCATCCTCTTCTGTTGCTGTCTGGTTTCTCAGCTTCTTCATGGCCTTTGTGTCTCACTGGTCTGCACATGGGGGTGCTGGTTGAGTCATTCACGTGTAACATACATGAACTAAACCCACCGTCACTTTCTATGGAAGCACACCGTCTTTCAAAGCTCCGTGATCGTGCTCATTCGCAAAACCTCTGCCAGTTAGCATGTGTGATCAAGCCCAATGGGTCCATCTCATTCGTCATCTTCTGTGGTCCGTGGGATGCTTTGAGGAATTTCCCATCAGGTTCTGCTCGCGAGAATCCTTTGGAAGTTTCCAAAGGGTTTTAGATATTTTAGGATGGAGAAACATATCCATGTGGAATGGCCGCGGAGGAAATGAAAGCCTTCTTAGAAATCTCTACTGGTAGTTCTTGAGTTATGACCCTAAGGGAGCCTGTCCATAATGGTCAGTTTTACCAAGTTGGTTTTACGATTTTTTTTGTAGCAGTCGTTAAGTGAATTTGGAGGTCATAAGTGTGAATGTCACGGCTATTAAACAAATATTTCCATTACAGAAACCTATTGTTCACTTGGGGAAGTTTTGCCGAAAACCATAAGAAAGTGCTAGTTTTTGGCAAAACCGTCATAAAATGATTTTGGGCTACCCGACTATCAGAAATTTCATATCTCGGTTATAAGTCCTCTTTCTTCAGGTAGGTCGTAACTTGGA
This sequence comes from Ptyas mucosa, assembly GCA_012654045.1. Lineage (NCBI taxonomy): Eukaryota > Metazoa > Chordata > Lepidosauria > Squamata > Colubridae > Ptyas > Ptyas mucosa. Next base: position 141,152 of record WNWU01000149.1, read on the forward strand.
ACCGTCGCACGTTGAGGACGAGCTGCGGTTATTAAAATTCTGAAAGGTGTGGCAGGATTCCATTCTGAGTGGAGTTCAATCACCCCGGTTAAATTGGTTTCCCGGCTCCGATTGGCAAGTCAGTTTGAAAGGTCAACGCCAATCCATTATCTCCGAATCGATGCCGACGGATTGGCCCCTCTCTCTGGATCGAAGGAAACGCTTCTTTCCTTTAATTGAATCAGACTGGAGTCCATCGTTTCCGAAGTCCCAATCGAATCACGCCGCCAGTTTTTGCAAAACAAGATTTTTTTTCCTCAAGAGAGTTGCTAATTCCCCCTTGAGGCTCCCGCGTAATAGGTATTGAGGGAGGTGTCTCACTTAATCAAGCTTCATGAAGGATCAGGTGGGAAATCTTTCTTAAATTCCCAAGGTGCCACGAAGGAAATGCAACGCGGAAGATCGCAGCTCTGTCTCCGAAGCGGAGAATCTTAAAAAGACAAGTCCACGCTAAAATTGGCACACGTTTTCGTGCCCATTTCTCCAAGTTAAAAAAATGCATTTTTATGCGTCTTTTTAAGTCAGGGCCAAGCAATCAGAGCCACCAAACAAATCTTTTCTGATGAATGGAATTCAAAGGGTTCAGGCCATGTCAGGTTCTCGAGAAAATTCCACCTCACCGTTTTTACAAGTCTTATTTTTTTTTTCTCTCTCTCCCAGCGTTTCTTTTTCTTGAATATTTTTTCCCCCCTTCCTCTCTTCGTCTGGGGGACTTTTGACTCCTTATCTCATTCCTAAACCTGGGAACAAATATATACCTCAAAAGAAATACTCAAGGAGTTACTCACGCCTGCTAAAAAGCAGAATTCCCAAACATTTGCAGGGGAAGGGAAGCCATCACAAATCCCAGCTAGACGTAAGGGAAGCAGGAGGTGTGGTAAGTTTGGGCTACCCCTTTTCGCCAACTCCCGGGACATTCCTGGTTGCGTTTCTTCCTGGAAATGGTGGTGTGTTATCTTGGCAGAAAAGAGAAGGGGAAAATTCTGCTTGCTGGCTGGGCAAAATCTTGCCTAGGCTGCATTTCATATATTGCGACAGCTGTTAAGCAACCTCAGCGTTGGAAGTTCTGTAATCGGACAAATACGTACGAGGCTGTGTGAGCACATCTAGGCAGACGGACGGCTTCTGGGGTGGGGGAACGGGGAATAGCGGGGAGGGGGCATCTGGGCAGCCAAGGGGACAGCTCCAGTGGCTGATTAAATGAGAAAGAGGGTGGGGCTTTGGTGGCAGGGCTCGAGCAGCCGCCATCTCGAATGATTTGACCCCTGGTGCAAACCTCTGTGTCTGCACTCCCTCGCGCACACATTCGTGGATGCGTGTTTGTATCTGTGTGTGTACGCACATCCGTGTACCTATATGCACACACACGCCCATGCGGATGGATGTATGCATGTGTATGCTCACATATACGTATATGCACGCATGCATTCAAACATGCACTCACACCTGTTCACGATATATAGACATACAGATACCTATACACATTCATCTCTCTCTCTCTCTCTCTCTCTACATTATATCTGTCTGTATCTGTCTATCTATTTATCTTATCTATCTGTCACTATATTTATCTATTTATCATCTATCTATTTATCTATCTATCTTTATATCTCTACATTATATCTGTCTATCTGTCAATCTATCTATCTCTATATATCTACATTATATCTGTCTGTCTGTCTATCTATTATCTATCTATCTCTATATCTACATTATATTTGTCTGTCTGTCTATCTATATCTGTCTATCTCTATATCTCTACATTATATCTGTCTG